>OLKM01004435.1:0-22456 GCA_900291075.1 Melanogrammus aeglefinus | reverse complement strand
GCATTGATGAAAGTTTGTGCAGACCACGATAATGCACGTTTTAGCCTGAACGTACAGGAGAAGAGGAGAAAGCAAACAGTAAAAATAGTAAAATGAAAAATTGAAGAAATAATGTTATGAAATACAACAAATTGTGTGTGATATGAATTTGTGCCAAGGTGTTTACTAAATGTGTATTCAAAAGCTCTCTAATGCTAGGTCACTCGGTTCCACACGGCACAAACAAATCATTGTCAGTTGATCGCGTGTCGTCGTCGTCGTCGCCTCATCCTCATCTCATCAGCGTTTGGCTGTGGAATGTTCCTCCTTAGCAGAGGTTGTGTTAGAGGGTGCACCGGGCCTAAAATTTCAGGCCGGCCGGCCCGATCTGGCAATCAGGCTAAACGACCCCGGCCGACAAATTGAAATTATGAGACCGGCGACCGCGAACCGACTAAAAGGGTCGCTATTAGAATGACGGACGGTTCGACTCGGTTGCGTAATCGTTTCTCAGAAGCGACTTGAACAAATAACAAATAATACTTTTAACACCGATTAACTTGCAAGACGCGTCATGAATTTAATTAGACCTTCAATGTCGAAATAGGCATGTCGCAAAAGCAGCATGTCGGAAGCAGGATCGACTATAGGCTAGCTATAGAATCGGTAATTTATGCCGGGGAAGTAGATAAATGAGCAGCCAAACATGATTCCTGTCCCTAGCCAAATTAGTAAGCACGGTGTAAATAAATTTAGGAATTGGAATACTTTGAATTGATTATTTTATTATTAATTATTATTAAATAACAATCGACTAAAGGCAAAAGATGCAGTATAGGCTGTTCCAAACAGGGCTCTATTAATAGTAACAAACTAAGTACAGAAAACACTCACATTCTTTGAGTTGGTCTCAATAATCCCGCCCCAAAAACACAGGCAACCTATTTACATTACAGTCCTCTGGTTTTTTTATTTCGCTGCGCTGTGCAGGAAGAGAATCGCGTCCAACGGTGATTGGCTTTAGCGAGAGGTCCGCCTCACTTCCAGCGTCGGCCCGCGGTTGCTGAAGTTTCGTTCACTGGGGCTGCTGCTTGGGGGATACTCAAGACTTACCGCCCAAGTGTAGCAAGCATTGGAGAGTTGCCTCATGCCGTTTCACCATCCTAGTAGGTCTCGGTCATTCTCTTGCTGGCCGTGGTTCATGTTGAGGTACACGCTGGACCTCATCCACTGTGTGCTCTTCTCTCGGCGATGTTCTCCCCACTCTGCTTCCTTAATCTTCTGCGAAAGACCTCCTTTTGGCTGGTGGCTCAGCGTCTGGCTCAACGTCGCGACCACAAGGCCCAGCAGCAGGCTGCAGCAGCTGCAGCATGTGTGTGCATCTTTGTAGAGGGTGACGCTGCGTCTTGCCTCTCGAGGGTATCAACTCTATCCTCTTCAGTCAGCATTCGAAGCTGGCTGAATTTAGGCCAGAGGAAAATGGCCAGTCTGTGTAGTGGTTGACATTATACTTTCTTCGTCTCCACTCTAGGTGACGCTTGCGGATGGTGGCTGGTTACATAGATGGAATAAGAGATAGATTTAATAGGCATACATTTTTATTTAGCTTCGATTAAAAACATTTTTCACCAATTTTAGCTACATTTTTTACCCCTAAAGATATTATTTAAACCAGTAGCTTATATAGCCTACAATAGACACACATGAAGAGATATTGCAAGTTAAAATGTTAGACCTACCTGGTAAGGGGTATCATCGCTTTTGGCTTTGCAGTGAAAGAAGAGCCTCCCGTGCCACCCGAACAACGATGTTCAACGTTGGTACAGTTCGCCTTCTAACTCCCGCTGGGCTTCGATAAAAGAGGATAAGGAAGTCACACATAAAGTGCAGCACATCAGGGGATACGTCGGTGATTGTGTGAAAGGCTTCTGCCCGGTCCTGCAGTTTCTCTAGTAGCTCTGGATATACCGCTTTGACGGACTCGAAGATGAGATACTGAGTACTGTAGCGCGTCTCGCACATTTGTTTGAACGGTCCTCGGACAACTGGCTAGTCATTCACTCTTGTTTCAAATACGGACTAAGGCCTTTACAGCCAGGAGAGTCTCTGAGACTCTGGGTTGATTCAGAAGCTCTGCCACGTTGAGGGCATGTCTCATGACAGTATTATACACATGGTCCTGACAGTCCAGAGTCGGTATGGCGTAGCGCAGACACAATATATTGAGCCCTGGTCTGTTACCCACACTACCTTGTTCATCACGCTCGCATGGAAACCGAGGTTGGACACAAGCTGCTGCTGCAATTCGGTACGGATGTTGGCACCCGTCTTAAGCAGGGATGTTAAACGACTCGTTTTCTGTGAGTCGACGTGTAGGAGGGATAAATCAAAAAATCGATCGATTTCTTCTCTTTTTTTTTGGCCCGGAAAAAAAAAAAATAAAGTGATATTTTCGTTTTTAAATAAATATATGTAAACGAAAATTCATGTTTTGGTGTATTTTGGCAGAGGTATTTTTGCAGTACTTGAGAAGGTGCACCTGGAGACTGTGGGCGCACTCCTGTCTGCAATGGTGCGGTCACTGATTGAGATTCCGCACAGTAAAATAATAATAGGCATTATTTTAAATAAATATTTATATTTTCGAGCAAGTTGCTAGTAGGCAGCGGTGTTTTGCGATCTGGGAGGGGTCTGGCTGCACGCGCCTCCAGCCGTTAATTCATCGGCTGTGCGTGCCTGAATTACAAAAAGAAACATTTTTGGGACCACAACTGCTGCTTGTTAGAAATTAATGTTGCACCCAAACCCTAGTGATAATAAAAATGAGAGGATTTTCGAAGTGTGTTTATTAAAAATTAAAGGCCTACACAATTGTCAAACAGTAGCTTAAATAACAGTTGGCCTATGCCTATCGAGGCTATTACAAAATTGCATACGGCAGAATTAACTGAATAAAACAATAGCCTAGTCTAAATTGGCCTACACTCCAATAAATAATTAGCTATAGATAATAATAAGTGTTATAATATATAAAGATATAAAAAGAGGCTAAACAACGAAATAGGCTACTGATACGAAAACCTTTTGATAAATAGGCATGGTGCCGAATGAATTATACAAACATTAGGCGAAAGCCAAAAAGGCGCATCACATTTAACAATAATACCACAAACTTGAATTTCAAAACTTTAAGAAAAAGGCCTATAGGCTAAAATAACTCCGGTCTGCTATTCCAATGTGGGCTAAAGCCTAAAACATATTGGCTAACAAAAGAAAAAATGCATAGCAGCGAGTGAAAAATCATAGCCTAACATTACTATTTAACAATGGACTTGTTCTTATTTAGAAAGATCAACATATCCACGTGAGATGGGAGGAGGCGAGAGCGTAGCCTGTTAACGATCAAGCCCGCAGCGGAGAAAACCCTCTCTGCTGGCACGGATGTGGCAGGGATGCAGAGGTAGTGCTTGGCCAATTGGGACAGCCTCTTGTACTTGTTCTCATGAAGTTTCCACCAGAGAGCAGGGTCTTGTGTGGGGGAGATGCTCTCTTCGCACAGGTATCGCTCCAATTCTGACCGAGCAGTTGTGGCTGGCTCCTCCGTGAAGTACTCGTCTCGAAAAAGGCCAGCATGGCATCGGCATGTTTTGGCTCTTTTTTTCGGGGATCCGTTGCGAGAGCCTGCTCCTCGTGATGATCTGGTGGTGAGGCCCGGGAGATTGGACAGCATATCGCCAACTTTTGTGTGGACAGCTGCTCTGACTTCGTCGGTTGTAAACCGGAGGTTTTTGTTTCGTGGATCCAAGAACGATGCGACCAAGGCCGCTTTCTGCGCTGTGTCAGTGTTTTTCAGGCTCTATGCGAGAAGGAGAGAGACCTCTGCTACCTTCCCTTTGAATTCCCTCACTTTTGGTGACTCGCCTTCTGTCGGCCTCAGATAACGGGAGAGCAGAGTGGCTGTAATTGGATGCACCATGGAAATTGACAGCTCTGTTTCCCCGCACAGTGCAGTTGTGGCACATTTGAGTGACTTCAGCACAGGCAACAGTTCTTCCATGACGTGCCAGCTTGCGTCTGCAAGCTCGAGGGTACGCGCATCTGTTAGCTTGGTGAAGCCCCGGTCGGATAAGACTGCTGCTACAGCCCAGCGCTGCTCCAGTAGGCGCTCGAACATGTCATAGATGGAATTCTCATCTCGTTTTTCACGTGCTGGAATCAGGCGGTGCTGGGGCAGATTTTTGTTCGGCCTGCTTTCCTTTAAAGCTTCGGTTGCCACTGTGCTGTGGTGAAAATGGGACACAAGGCGACTTGCACCCCCGACAACGGTACTAAACCGATCCCCAATTTTGAAGCCGTTCGTTGATTGCAAGCTGCAGCGTGTGGGCGAAGCATCTGTGCGATTCCACTCCAGATAACGGGAGTTCGCAGCAGAATGTTGGACGCGTTTGTCGTTGCCACGCAGGCTGCCACTTTGGCCGGCTATTGCCCCAGTGGTCAACGGCGGCTTTGCAAGACGTGAGCCATGTTCTCAGCAGTGTGCCTCTCTGTCATTGAGCGGGTCTGGAGGATCGCACTCTGCAGAACCCAGTCGCTGAAAAAGTCACCGTCACGTACGACTCAGTCGTCAAAGCTGTCCAGGCATCAGTGGTGATGGCAACTTTGTCAGCTGAGGACAGGATCTCGCGGAGGGAGGCTGCTGCTTCGCGGTACATTTTCTCCAGCCTCACAGTCATCGTTTGGCGACATGGCACTGTGTAGGTTGGCTCGAGAAATGAAATAAGATTGCGTAACCCAGTCCCCTCTACTACGCTCATGGGCAGCATATCTCCGGCTATCATCTTGGCTAGCAACCCGCTGATTATTTCAGCCCGGCGGCTATCACAGGGTCTCACCGTGAAGTTTGCGATGCTGACTTGCTGGCTGGAAGGCTTGGGATGCCTCCTTGCCAGGTGATTCAACATCACGGTTGTGGACGAATGGTACGCAAACTTCATGAGGCATAATTTACATTTAACTGTTTTGTCATCAATCTTTGTGAAACTATCCCACACCGGACTTTTAAGTGAAGCCATTGTCATGAAAGGAGCAAAGAGTTCGCTTTTGGGAGACGTAGCAGAACAGAAGTGACCGTTATAAAAACAACACACGTCACATTTTCAAAAAAGAGAGGATTTTTTTGTCTTTTGATAATTTTTAATTGGTTATTTTGAAAGCAGAAATGGGTTGCAATGTTTTGTAAAGGACATTGAAGCAGTTTGTATGTAAAAAAAAACAAAAAACGATTAATCGATTTCTATTTTTAGAGTCGTTTAGAGCACGAGTCGAGAATCGACCGTTGAGTCGACACATTCTTCACATCCCTAGTCTTAAGCTCGTCAGAGGGGAACTTGGCGGTGGTGAGTACTTTACTTTTCAGCTGGAAATCTGCAGTGATATAGTGACAAGTGATTGACATGTAGCTTACTTTGCGGAAATCGTCGGTCCACATGTCAGTGGTCATGCCGACGTTAACACACTTCAGAACGTCTTTTATCTCTGCAACTAATATGTTCCGTTTGTTCCACTGCCATGTCTTTGCTCCGGCGAGAGATAGTAGTGGGTCAGGGAGCACTTTGTCGGCAGGCAAACGACCATATGCTGCGCCTATGTTGATCAGCTTCTGAGCCATCTTGCGAAAACCGGATCCCGCCACCGTTTCAAAAGCTCTGATGTCCTCGCAGCAGAAAATCACACCACGTTTCAGTGACTTTGCTTTTCACTTGAGCCTGGCACTGGCTTTGTAAAAAAAGATGGCAAGGAAGGTTGTCGGCTAGCACTAACAGTGGCGCGATTAGCTATGGCGCAGCCTTTGTCAAGATGACGCTGTAAATGCGATGATCCCGTCTTCTTGCTGTCGTAGGCAAGAATGGAGTTACAGTTTCTGCACTGTACATGACCTAAAGGTTTTTTCTCCTTGTTAGCTATGAGGTCGAAAGTTGCTCCCATAAAGCAATTTTCCCTGCCGAATTGGGAATTTTCAACAGCTCACCACTGGCTAGGCTGGCTTTTGAGTTTGGTCCATCTTTATCGACTGAATGGACCGGACGTGACTGAAACAGTTTTTTTTTAAATTAGGCCTACGATCGTACTGCGTGCTTCCAAAAGAAAAAGAGAAATAAAAGCTGTGCGCGTGAATGTTTTTTCTGACATGAATTCTGACATTATAATTGAAAAAATCATGAATACATAAAACCAACTTTACATAAAACCAACTTTTGTGTCAAGCCCGAGCCCGACCCGAGCCCGTGCTATTTATTGAATTTAAGGCCCGTACCCGGCCCGAATTTGCATATTGTGTCGGGGCCCGTCGGGTCCCGACGGGCTTGCAGGCCTCTAGGTTGTGTAGAATGGCACATACAGTGATGACTGTGCTTGCCCTCTCTGGGGTGAGGTGTATTTCGCCATGGAGGACATGAAACCGACGTTTCATCTGCCCAATTTCTCTCTCCACAACATTTCGTGTATGTTTGTGTGCTCTAACATATATGGAGGAAAACAATAAACAATAATAAATATGGATTCAACAAATAAAAGGCGTCAAAGAGCCAATCTGATGTGTTTTACGCATAGGACTAAGCGTAATCTTCGTAATCACTTACATGTTATTCACTTACAATCATTTTATTTCAGGACTAATCAGATTATTCCTGTTAGTCTGGGATGTTATTGCATCCCGCACTATATCCACAACAAGTTTAATACCCTCACGATTTAGCCTCTATCTCTTCATTAACTCACAGTCTTCCATTGTCTCCAAAACATTTCGACTCGCAGCCATTTTACGATTCTTTGTGAATAGAATAGAATACTGAGTTAAGAGTCCTCTTGAGGACTTTTAAGCTCTCCTAGACTTAAGTGTGTACTTTTAGGCCTAAAACTTCTTTGTGAATTGCCTCTTTAGTGAAAAAAGTTAGGAGCCTAAATTTAAGAGTGACACACCCATTACTTTTAGGAGTTACTCCTAAATTCGCCAGTTAGGACCTATTTTTAGCCCTAAGATCCTTTGTGAATACGGCCCCTGATGTGTACAAAGACACATCAGCCCTGCAGGGCCCCGCCGGCCCTGCAGGGCTGGGAGTCTCCTCCTGTCCCTGATCCATCGCTGAAGGCCCCACGTCCAATCAAATCGTGGTCAGGCCCGAACCAGACCCGGTCCAGGTCCCTCCAGAGAACCCATGTCACAGAGCGGACTGGTGAAAGGGCTGGGCAGCGGCGTTGCTACCAGTAGCCGCTTCACCAGTTGAATTCAACTGAATCTATCTTGCTTACTGGCAGTGTTGCAGTTGCGTTCTCAGTCTTCTCCCTTCTCAGTAGCCAAGCTCTTTCATTGGTCAAGGATTGTGGTAGCGTTGACAAAAGCTCAGTTTTCTCTTAGCATTTTGAAGCTCAGCGCTGTGGTCTTCAGTAAAAGAAGCTCAGTCACAACTCATTCATAGTCGCCAATGAGGGACGCGTGCCAGCATAACATCATCAAAGCCCTCTCACACGAGGCTGTCTCAGATTTATTCACTGGAACATGGTGCAGGGGGTGGAGAGAGGAATAACTCCCAGTGTCTCACTCACTCACTCACTCACTCACTCACTCACTCACTCCACACACTCACAAACTACACTCACTCACTCACACACCCACACACACACAGATGCAATACGCACGCACGCGCACAAACACAGCGCACACACACACACACATAGATGGACATACATTTTAAGCTCTCACTGTTACAAACCAACAATAAATTAAATAACAAAGCAGAGAGTGTATACCTCCAGACTTATCACTTGCTTTTTGTTATTTTATCCGAAATGGAAAAAAAAAAAAGCTTTAATATAGTAAAATGCTGTTGCCATGCTGCTGCAGCTCAGCGTGCTACATATCTCTGTAGCTTCAGGGAAGTGAATCTTCATATAAAGTAAAGGAGCTGGTATCTGAGCTCACTATTTGTTACAAGTAACTTGCCAAACACTGAGTGAGGAGTTCTTGTAAGGAGCAGGTCAAGAACCAAACCACCAAATAAGCCGTCCTGTATAAACGATGGTGATGCAGTATGGATTTTAATCTGGCCACCCCCCCTCCTTAACAGTATTGAGCAAGCCAAACTGAGTTTACCCCGACATAAATCATACTCTACCTCGGCCATGAGTCTTAACGTAACCTGAGGAGAACAAGGGTCTCCATCTGCCCAGTAAACCAACCAGCCAGTCAGAGCTGAGAGGCACCTCCCCTTGATGGGGGCCGTGGACCTTGTGGAGAGTAGTCAGCATGTTGCCCTCATCTAATGCTCACATCCATATTCCATTGATGCAGAACTAACAATAAAAGGTTTCAGGGGGTCGAAAATCGAATTAAACGCGCACACAACATAGGAGATAACTTTTGTGAGCAGATGAGAGGGAGGTCTTTTGGTCTCCGGTAGACTGGTTGTATGCAGCTACAAGGCTTACCCACCTCCTCAACATGCTCAACTCTGACAATCAAGCAGCTCAGAGGAAACAGAAATCATACTGTTGCTTCTGTGGGTGACTGGTCGCCATTAAGGGATAAAGATTGCTACCTGCAGTTATCAAAGTGCTACTGAAGTTTTGGAAATATTTTTATAATATCCAAATACAAAACACACAAAAGATAATTTGGTCATCCCCTGTTTGGCCCGACAACTGCTTTTACCTTCACTGAGGCATTGGCATGGAGGGTTCTCAGACTAAGACTGATGCCTTTACCTCCACTGAGGCATCGGCGTGGAGGGTTCTCAGACTGATACCGGTGCCTTTACCTCTATTGAGGTATTGCCGTGGAGGGTGCCCGCGGCCCGCAAGCATGCACAGGCATAAAGAAACCTGAAGCACTTGAGTCCTGAATGGACATTTGAATACCTAGATAAGGAATGAATATCCCAATAATCCAGCTCAGCACTAGCTGGTTGAATTTTCTTCATTACCAACCAAATATGTATCCAGACAGTAGTATCACATATTGTCATATCAGTATTGCCTTACTGTACATTGTACACTGACTACAGGAACTAAGATCCTATATCATCATGGCAATATTGAATCTCGGTCCAAAGTGGAGTCTGAAGCCATGGTGTACACATACACACACGCACACTCAAACTCACACTCACAATAAAACACAAGCATGCATACGCAAACACACACATAAACACACACACATACACACGCACACACTATTAGCACATCATTAGCATATCAGCACAGGTGTTGGAGGAAGGGGTTGGAAGCAGCAGCTGAGCATCTAATTAGCACAGCTACTAGGGATCAAACAGGGTCACCTGACCGGGAGGTCACCTCACCGGGAGGTCACCTCACTGGGAGGTCACCTCACCGGGAGGTCAACTCACCGGGAGTTCACCTCACCGGGAGGTCATCTCACCGGGAGGTCATCTCACCGGGAGAGCCCCGCTGTGGCTTTCTGTGCAAGGCCTGTGTGATGGGGGGATACCCACACAAACCACCAACCATGCACACATCTGAATGATATCTATGTCTCAGGTTATGATGGAGACATGGTCATCTGTTTTGAAAGACCAGAGTGACACTGGTTATTCATCCTGTTTCCTCCCCACATGTTTGTTTTAAGCATGCATATATTTCCTAGATAGTTCCTGTCTCAATCAGAACAACTTGACACCTTTCCCAACTGCCAACTGTCTGTTCGTCTGGTCAGCCTGCAGTTTAGTACATAAGAGCATCAAGTCACACAAGAATAAGCATGAGCATGAGATAAAGAGATCCTAAACCAACACGAGGTAAGAGATAGAAGAACAAAGAGTGGATATCTGATGTTTTGCAGACATGTTTTTACTGGTTTGGTTGGCCAGTTTCTCTGGGAGATCAGCTTGCTTTAATTAAAGAGGCCACACTTTGTTGAGAATTCACTCCATTTTTCATCCCATGATAAGTCCATGAGGCTGCCCCATGGGGTGGCAGGACATGTGCATGTACCCACTCTCATGGACCTTGCTGACAGAACACAACGTGAATGGCTTTCCTTCTGTTCAGAATGCCTTTATATCAGAGCATCAGAGCGGAGGGAGAAGACCTATCTCAGCTACCTGGTGGTTTATCTACTTTAGCTGCACACAAACCTCAGCTACCTGGTGGTTTAGCTACCTTAGCTGCAGACCTACATCAGCTGTCTGGTGGTTTAGATACATTAGCTGCCGACCTACCTCAATTACCTGGAGGTTGAGATACATTAGCAACAGACCTACCTCAGCTACCTGATGGATTAGCTGCATAGGCTGCAGACCGAGCTAAGCTACTTGCCGGTTTAGATATATAGGCTGCAGACCTACCTCAGCTACCTAGTGGTTTATCTACCTTTGCTGCAGACCTACCTCAGCTACCTGGTGGTTTAGCTACCTTAGCTGCAGACCTACCTCAGCTATCTGGTGGGTAAGCTACATTAGCTGCAGACCTACCTCAGCTGGGTCCATGGCACTGGTCCGACCTCCCATTGGTCCGACCTCCCATTAGTTCGACCTCCCATTGGTCCGACCTCCCATTAGTTCGAACTCCCATTAGTTCGAACTCCCATTGTTCCGACAGTCGGAGTAATGAGAGTTCGAACTAATGGGACGTCCTCATTAGTTCGAACTGGACTGATGCATCTGTAATCTAAACAGACAGGTCGGATATTTGAGAGCTGCCAACTTGAAATTTAAAAATGTCCTTTCACTGTACAGTCTGTGTTTAAAATAAAACGCACGCACTGACCAGGTTGAGCACGCCACCAGATGCGCATTTCTCCGGCCCCTCAGCTGTGTGTCTGTGGGTAGCTCGTGTGTGTGTAGCCTGTGTGAATGTGTGCATTAATCCCTCTGTTCAGCATTCTCTGTTAAAGATGAATAAACACAAATCTCCCCACAGAGCGCGAGCCTGGCACAGAGGTGCGCGCTCTGGCGCATCTGGCACAATCGGTTAACGGCACCGAGAGGAAACTGGCTTCGCTCCGCTCCGTCCGTGTGTGTGTGTGATGTGCGTTTCCGAGAGCTCTTTCTCTCTCTTTCTTTCTCTATCTCTCCCTCTCTCTCTGCTTTATTGGCACGACTGTGATGTACAATGTTGCCAAAGCATTGGGACAGCAGAGTTAAAACAAACTCTCAGAGAGAGAGACAGAGAGAGAGAGAGACGCATGCTCGCAATGAAAGCGCTTGTCAGAAAGTAGGGATGACAGGTCGAACTAACGGGATCACCCATTGGTTCGACCTCCTATTGGTCCGACTTGTGGTTGATTTTGTCGGAGTAACGGGAGGTCGAACCAATGGGAGGTCGGACCAGTGGGTATTTTGTCGGAGTAACGGGAGGTCGGACCAATGGGTGGTCGGACCAATGGGCATTTTGTCGGACTAATGGGAGGTCGGACCAATGGGTGGTCGGACCAATGGGCAGTTCCCCCTCAGCTACCTGGTGGTTTAGCTACCTTTGCTGCAGACCTACCTCAGCTACTTGATGGTTTAGCTACATTAGCTGCCGACCTACCTCAGCTGTCTGGTAGTTAAGCTACTTTAGCTGCCGACCTACCTCAGCTACCTGGTGGTTTTGCTACATGAGCTGGAGACCAAGCTAAGCTACTTAGCGGTTTAGCTACTTCAGCTGCAATTCTCCTCCTTTGGCATTTTTCCTGGAAGGTGTTTCCTGTTCTGAAGCGCCTGAAGCACAAAAAAACACAACGTGCATGCATACACAAATGCACTGACACAAACACGTGCACACACAGCAAATACACACGCTCATGCACACACAAAGCAAATACACCCACTTATTTTCACACACTCATGCAGCCACACATGCAGTTATGCACACACACATTCCTCTGGACAACCTGCAGAGAGCCTCGAGCAACGTGGTCGTAGAAACGAGAGGAGGTTCAGTGTTTCCCGCAGGATTTTTTTCAGCAGCAGTGGTGTGGTCCCCGAACCCTCTAGGGGGTCCGGGTGCATGCCCCCCCGGCCGAAATTTTTACATTGGAATGCATGAATCTGGTGCACTTTGAGAGGAGAATATGCACTTAAATCCTATTCAAACAGTCCTGTGTATTACTGTAGATGGGATTATTGGTGTTGTAACTTTGCCTTTTGTGTCTTCATTTACAGATTTTTATATTTAAAAAAAACCTTATATTTTAAATAAAACCTGTGGCGGGTTTTAGATTGTGCTGCGGATGCCCCTTGCTCCTCTCGTTCTTCTCCTTGCTCCTCTCCTTGCTCCTCTCCTTGTTCCTCTCCCTGCTCCTCTCCTTGTCCCGCTCCTTGTTCAGGATCTACCACTGCACCCTCTCTCTCTTGTTCTCCTTGCTTCTCTCTCACTTCTCTTTCCTCCCTTACTTGGTCTACCTGTATTTTATAAACTTGAGCACTTAAACAACAAGTAAGAAATGCTAGAACATCTTATTTGATTCCTTCAAATTACCCTATATACATGTATTTGTAATGTTCAAATAATATCACCTTGCATTATGCATTCAAATCGAAAATACAATTCTCATTAGCTTGAAAGTTTGCTTCCCTGATTTGCTTTGCTAACCTCAGCTCCTCCATTGTCCCCGTCTGCCTTTCTTTTTCTAATCACCCAGCTTTTTAGACTAATCTGCAAATGTAATATATATTATTTAACTATGTTACATATATACATTGTGCACAGTGCATCCCTTAAGAGCTTGTACCAGCCTTTTAACCTCTGAGCCCTAAGCCATTTTTGAGATGTTTTGGTTCGCCTGGATTTATTCTCTTATTAAGATTGCATTCATCACCCTTATAATGCATAGCTGTCAAGCTATCATTTATTTGGGTCACAACCTGGACTATCAGAATATGTGTGCTGCAGTGATGTCGTTTGAATGTAGGAAATTATCAAGTAAAAAAAAAAGAAGCAAATAATATCTCACAATTATTTATTGATATGACACAAAAAAGGCAAATTGATTAAGCTTGTTATTGCTTAAAACACTTCTTCTTGGTCTTGGGAGTCAAAAAGTGATGAGAAAATTATAAAATAAATAAACGTTATACATAATAGAAACTATTCATGATCTTTTAAGAAGTCTTTAGGTTTTTTCCCTGCATTTATGCTAATGACCACATGCTAACAGGCGATTAGCATAAATCCCTAAATAAAATACGCGATGAAAACGGTTTTTATATGGCAATAAAGAACAACATCGGATCTTACAGTATGGATTCATTTTTCAAAGTTCCCGAAAATACCTAGGCTATAAATTCCTGACTGGATATAAGCTCCTGTAAAGGCTATGAGTGATCCCAAAAAGAGCGACAACACACACATAGGCCTACAGACACACACACACACACACACACACACACACACACACACACACACACAACACACACACACACACACACACACACACACACACACACCACACACACACACACACACACACACACACACACACACACACACACACACACACGGAGGTTGCGGTTTATAGATAGCCTACAATAAAATGATTGGGCTCAGAGGGTTTTTAACACTGGTGGTCATGTAGCGACACATTTTAGCAACTTTCTCTCTCTCTCTCACTCTCACTCTCACTCTCACTCTCTCTCAGTCTCTCACTCTTTCCTTCTTTTTTCGATCTTCAGCTTCACTCGCTACTGCTAGAATCAATGTAACTTTGCAACCGTGTAGGGTAGCCTACTGCCAACAACTGCCACACTCGGTGTATTTTTCTTCTTGGATGTTGGTTACGTGACGATGTGCCGCGTGCTGCGCAATTGACGTTAGGCGCTGTACATTTTCTAAAAGGAGCTACGTAGCAGCGGCGGAGAAAATTCCGCCGCTGCTGTGTGAACGTGGGGGTAACACTGAGGTTGACTCCCCAGGCGACAGAAAGCACACACTACTTGACAGACAGATAACCCGACCAGCGCCTGTCCCTCTGTGGCGGGACAACACAGGAATGTGTCACCTCCGGCTATTCTCAAGGCGGCTCCACCCCCGCCTTAGAATCTGTTTGCTGTCTGACTGGGCGTTGCAGCACAAGATAATCTGTAGCCAACTTTTAACCTCTGCAATGTCATCAAGAGCTGTCGCCGACCACCTCATATGCAAACAGTAAAAATAGATAAGAAACATCCAGTGGGTGAGCGAAAATTGCCACACCCCTTGATACACAAGTATAACTGCAGGAAGCCATGGCCACGCCCCTTAATACAAAAGTACAGGCCGCCATGGCCAGCTCCCTTGATACACAAGCATTACTGCAGCAGCCATGGCCACGCCCCTTGATACACAAGTAATGCTGCAGGCAGCAGTGGCCAGGGGGAGACAGTTGAAAGATGTCAACACAATGCTTATACTCCCATTGTGTTTATTTAGCACAAAGACACAAAGAACACAATGGCAAACATATTACGGACTGCACTAAGGTTTAAACTATTTTTGAAATAACAAGCCGTAGCACTATATTCACTTTACAACATTTATTTTCAATTATTATTTGTACTATTATTGTAAATGTGTTTATTTTAAGAATAAATTCCCACGTACCACGACATTCCCTTCTGTAGCACCAGGGAAACCCCTGGTCTATGCAGAGTGTGAGTGAAGGAGAGGTGTTGTGACGTTTGCAGAGCCCAGCCAATCAGCACATAGCAGCCTGTTCCACCCCTCTGCCTGGGTGTGGTCGGTGTCTCCCTCCAGGTTTCTGCTGACTCAACACTGGGGGAGGGTCACTGCGGGGTTAGCCAAACGGAGGAGTGGCCTCTCTAAAACGCCTGGTATTATCTACATCTTTTTGTGTTTCCTGAGCTTGAGGAAGGGTCCTCTCGTTGCTCAGGAGAACCCAAACTCTATGTGTCATTTGAGTTTCACTGAGTTGTCTGTAGTATTCACTCTGTGTGTGTCTGCTGGGTTTCACTGAGATGTTTGTAGTATTCACTCTGTGTGTGTGTATTGGGGGATGAGGGTGTATGTGCCTGTGCGGGTATTCCTGGTAGGCAACAGAGAATAAGAAGCCATTTATGTCTATAAAGGCATTCCTCCCTGAGTTGTGTCCTAAACAGGATGTGGACACAGGAATCAAGAAGTTGTACTGTACACAAATTATTTTTATTGGCATAATCAAAGAGATGCCCTGGGTGAAATGTTTTTAAATAATTATAAAACATTTTTATGTTTTTTATCTTTATTTTTTATTTGACTAAATACATGATTTTCAATATTATTGAACTGCAAACTAAACCTACGGGACTGTTTGATGAACATTATTCATGATGAACATATTACGTGTTCTCACGACAGTTATTGCTTCCAGCCCCAATATGAACAGGCTATAGCAGCTTTATGCGGCGTTTCCACTGCAGGGTGCGGTACGGTTCGGTTCGCCTCAGTCCGGTAGGGAGGGGGCGGTATAGCCCAGCTCAGTTCCGAGGTCGCGTTTCCACCGCCGACAGTACCCTTTATGGGAGGCTTGATGTCGATCGCCGCGGAAGCTACATAAACATCGGGACATCATAGCAGCGCAGAGGAGAATGCAGAGGAACGTCTCCACCTCCTTGTTCGCCCAAGTAAGCGTTTTACGCGACATGTTCTCAGCGTTCAACCGTCAAACTCAGTGCAGTGCAGTCCGGGGTGAACTGCAACATGGAGGAGAAAGTGATTGTTGCCGTTTGCGACTCCCGGAGCTCTATGTATAATAATATATAATATAATTGTATATATAATATACCAGCCAAAAGCTCTGTGCGCCTCCGGATGGCCGTAGCGGGGGGAGCTCGCATAGGGATTGGGCTTCTCGGGGTTTGTTTACCGGCGTTGCTATAGTTTCCGGTCTTGTGTGTTCCAACGGTTTATTAGGTAGGCCCATCTAATAAATCTGTCTCATCAATACTTCATCCACTGCCTCTTCCGTGGTCATTACAATATTATGAATAGACTGCGTCGGGTCCTCCGACGTCTCTCCCTCTTCCACAAAAGGTAAAGACAAGGCAATGGTGGTTATCGTGTTTGTTGCGCGACAAATTCGACAAAACTTGCACAGCGACAGGATTATGATTTGTGTGGCGCCAAAGAAAAACTTCGGGGACAACGCGCGAACGGGCGACAAATGTCGCGTTTGGTGTGAACGCAGGCTACTGTTTGTTTGTTTTTATCCCCACGTCGCCCGGAAGTGACGATTCTGTCGACCAATCAACGGGAGGGTGTGTGTAGGTAGCTCAAATTTTCCGGCACCCTTTCAGGCGTCTCAGTACCCCAACGGAGGAGTAATGAAGACGAGGGAAAAACGAGTATGGCACAGTCCGTGTCACGCCCACTTTTGGCGGTGGAAACGCAATCCGTACCACACCTTTGCGAACCGAACACCGTACCGCACCCTGCAGTGGAAACGCACCATTAGTCATAGAGGATATCTTGGGGCTCAGGATCTGGGGCCGTATTCACAAAGAATTTTATCTTACCGCTAGGAGTGCTCCTAACTCGCGCTAAAAAAATTACGTGCAGACCTAGCCGCTGAAACCTACTGTGGTTTAGCCGCTGAGACCTACTCTTACTAAGGATGAATTTTCTGATTTGTGCCAAGGTGTTTACCTAAAATGTGTATTCACAAAGTGATCCCTAAATGCCAGTCCACTCGGTTACACACGGCCTAAAAATGTGTATGTCAGCATAGTGATCCCTAAAAATGCCAGTCCACTCGGTTACACACGGCCAAATTCATTGTCATGTTGATCGGCATCATCATCATCATCATCGTGGTCATCTTGCTCTCCATCGTCATCATCATCAGTGGAGGACATGAAACCGACGTTTCATCTGCCCAATTCCTCTCTCCACAACATTTTGTGTATGTTTGCGTGCTCTTGCATATATGGAGGAAAACAGTAAACAATAATAAATATGGATTCAACAAATAAAAGGTGTCAAATAGCCAATACGATGTGTTTTACGCATAGGACTAAGCGTAATCTGCGTAATCACTTACGTGTTATACTGTGCTCCCGGTTGTGGATTGAGGTAGGGTGTCAAGAGCCACGTCTTGCAGGGATAGCCACTGTCACCCAGCAAGTGACACCCAACTGGTACATGTGGCCTCTCAAAAAGGCTGCCTCAGACCGCTCCCCATTAAAATGCGCGAATCATGGGTAGCTCCAGGCCACTTTGCAACAACATCCAGTATGTTCAAATTTGCATCAAAAACAACCTGCGTGTTGATGGAATGCACTTTCTTCCTATTGACGAACACGTCCTCATCTTTTGATGGCGCAATTATTTTTATGTGCGTCCCGTCAATAGCACCGACCACACCGGGCATACCTGCAATTGCCATGAAGTTGGCTTTGATCCTGTGTAATTGTTGAATGCCCAAAGGAAACGGAATAAACTGTTGAGATGATATGTGGTCTAGAGAGCATGTTCATAGTTTGTTTATGGCACAGCTGACTGATGGTTTGCACTTATTCCTTAAAATCGTCTGCATTTGCAAAGTGCATTTTCCCTGTTGCTAAATAACGTAGTGTTGCCAAAACATTTTATTTTGGGGACTAATCAGATTATTCCTGGTAGTCGGGGATGTTATTGCATCCCGCACTAACTCCCACAACAAGTTTAATACCCTCACGATTTAGCCTATGTCTCTTCATTAACTCACAGTCTTCCATTGTCTCCAAAACATTTCGTCGCGCAGTCATTTTACGATTCTTTGTGAATGGGTCTTACTGAGTTATGAGTCCTCTTAAGATTTTTAAGCTCTCCTAGACTTGGGTGCTACTTTTAGGCCTAAAATACTTTGTGAATTGCGCTTAGTGAAAAAAGTATGGAGTCCTAAATTTAAGAGTGACACGGCCATTATTTTTAGGAGTTACTCCTAAATTCGCTAGTTAGGACCAACTTTTAGCCCTATGATCCTTTGTGAATACGGCCCCTGA
Organism: Melanogrammus aeglefinus; assembly: GCA_900291075.1. Classification (NCBI taxonomy): domain Eukaryota; kingdom Metazoa; phylum Chordata; class Actinopteri; order Gadiformes; family Gadidae; genus Melanogrammus; species Melanogrammus aeglefinus. The sequence continues at coordinate 4,526 of OLKM01004435.1, read as the reverse complement.
TATGTCACTTTGTTAGTTTGGTTTGTTGGGGAGACTGGAGAGCTGCTTAGTGCTCCTTATAACTCGTACTAAAAGTTTTTACGTAGGAGTTTTTTCTGAAAAGTAATTCACAAAACCGCTGAGACCTACTCATACTAAGGCTAAATCACTAACATCGCGATTCTCCATGGCACGAGTTTAGAAGCGCGTCAGTACGGTGATTGGTTGTTGATATAGTGCAGTGGCAGTCGGTCTCTGTGAAACTCATCCCGCGCAACATCCCCGAAACATAGGCTACAAATTAAGTCCTATCAAATAAATGTAGTTATGGACAAGTGTGCAGACTCACACCGCATGGTGACAAGTTTTTGCAGACCACGATAAATGACGTTGTATGCACGTTAAAAAAAGAGAGAGAAAGCAAAACAATAAAAAATCTCTAAAATTGCACTATATCAAGGGGTAATTAAAACACCCTGCAAACTATTATCCAATGAGCATATTTTCCAGCACTGAAACACTTTAAATCAAGTCCTCCTATCATGATGAATGAAGGTGAAGACAAAGACGTGAAACGCAAGCGAAAAGACCAACTGGTCTGACTCCCAGAACTGCTACTGAGTTGATTAGAAATTTAATACAATAAATTCATCTTACAATAAATTATTAGATAGTTATCAATAAGTAAGGAGTAGTTATACTGTGTTTAAACTTGAAATCATTTATTCCTAATACTCATCTGAAATAAATAATGTTTTAAAGTGATGCATTACTATTAATACACACGAGACAAATAATGATTAATTTATATTTATATATTAACTAATTATGGTTGATTAAATTGTACATTTGTAACATTGCCCCGTGTGTTTTAACCATTCACTGATGATTGTGATATTCCTAAATCGTCAGCATTGGCATTTTCCCCTGTTGCTAAATATATCTATGTGTTTTATTCACTAATTCAATACCACACGTTTGATACCCTCACGATTTAGCATACATCTCTTTATCAATTCGCAGTCCTCCATTGTCTCCAAAACATATTGTCACACTGCAGCCATTTTCAGGTTATTTGTGAATAGGTCTTACTGAGTTAGGAGTCCTCTCAAGGACTTTTAATCTCCTCAATTTAGGTGCTACATATTTCAGCCTAAAATACTGAATTGCTCATAGTAAAATAAATTAGTAAAACCCCTAAAAAATATTATTTTTAGGGGTTTCTCCTAAATTCGCCACTTATGAGCTACTTTTAGCCCTAAGATTCTTTGTGAATATGGCCCCTGGTCAAGATAATGCATGCTTGGCGCCACAAGCTTATAATCCGTATTTTCCTTAGTTTAAAAGATATGGGAAACGTTTACACCAACCATAAATTCGTAAACATTACATGAATGCGAACATCACCACACACATGGCGAAAGACAATGTACTTTATGTAGCCTAATCTTGCATTATCAAATTGTAACAGGCAATGCTCAACAAGAAATGAAACAGGACTAGGTCGCCCCCTTCTGGTAATATTCCTGCCATTGCTACAATTTTTTTTTATATTGGTTTTGTATATATTTATTAGGGTGAAGTGCCTGCATGCAGCGCTCAACTATTGTCTTGCAATAAGTTTATTCTTTCTTATCTTGTTCTTTCTTTTTTCTTAAACAAACTTTGGGACCTATCTCTTTCTTCAATTTTTTCCACCTAGAGAAAATAATAAAATGAATCAGAATAGCTGGGAATCTGCGCGCGGTTCTTTCATATTTAAAAAAATATTTTAGACTTTTTCAGATAATACTATCTATTTTAACATGGGAGTCAATACTTGAACTGTTTAAGACTTCACGTAACTAAATCAATTTTCAACCGGTTTATCTTTTTTCACAAACTATTTAACAAATCTACAACACTTGTATCTTCTCAATAATATCTAAACGAAATTTCGATATCATTTAAACATTCTTCAGAATCACAGTTTTTGTCTCATACCGGCTTTGTTTTCAGCTGTTTTCATTGAAGACGTCTGCCCATTCTGACACTCCTACTTCTAAAGACATCGTAACCAGTGGTTAATTTGAGCCGGATCCTGCCGGAACAAGATCCGGCACCTCTTAATTTGTGTTCCGGCACTTATTTGGAAAGATCCGGTACCTCTCATAAAAAAAATAAAAAATATAAACATGCTTAAAATAAAATAGAATTATGCATATATTAATTTCCAGAACAAATCCCAAGAATGTCATGTTGTTTATTAAGATTTGACGTCATTTGAAAGTGTCGAAGATCTGTTGACTTACTGAAAAGCTACGGACACTTTTGAAATTCTCGCATCTGAGAAGCAAGCAGAGAGAAAAAAATGGTTATCATGGATGACCACATGCGTGTGCGCTACGCACAAGTTAATATAGATTCATATAAATTAAATATCACAGAGCAGGATTGTGATTGTTTACAATATCTCATGTCAATTTACAATCTGCAAAATGTGTCAGCTTTGCCCGACTAAATCTTTTTAATTAGGATATTGATCCTGCGCGCCTCCTAGGTTATGGGCCGAATTCTGTTAAAATTCAGCCTCTGCTTGCCCACAACTAGACCGTCCGATTTCCTCGTTACACGCTTGAATTATATGTATACATTTATTAATTATATTTAAATATATTTTAATTATATTTTAATTGTTATGACCATGGAGTCTTTTTTTTCTTGCCGTTATCATTACATTTCCGCTACTACTACTTCAGCTACTACAACTACTTCAGCTACTACCTACTACTTCAGCTACTACTACTACTTCAGCTATTACTACTACTTCAGCAGCTACTGTCTACTACTTCAGCTACTACCTACTACTTCAGCTTCTACTACTTCAGCTACTACAACTACTTCATCTTCTACTACTACTTCAGCTACTATTACAACTACTACTTCAGCAACTACTACTACTTCTGCTACTACTACTTATACTTCAGCTACTACTACTAATTTTCAGCAACGCTTTGCGCTTTTTCTGCAGGAAATGCAATATCTAGTTCTTTCTTTCTTTCTTTCTTTCTTTCTTTCTTTCTTTCTTTCTTTCTTTCTTTCTTTCTTTTGTACTTTCTTTCTTTCTTTCTTTCTTTCGTCATTATTCTCTACAAACTGTGGGACCTATCTCCTTCCTCAATTTTTCACCTAGAGACTCCTTTCAAATTTTAAAAAGTTCAGAATAGCTTGGAATCGCGCGCTTCTTTTCAGATTTTTTAAATACTTTATGCTTTTTAAGATATTCTACTTTTACATTACTATCTTTATTTAAACATTGGAGTCAATGGGAGGACAGCATATTTTATACTTTTTAAGATATTCTACTTTTAAAATACTATTGTGGTGACCCACAACTACAATGATAGGACATTCACCAAGGGACTGTACCTTTTAAGGAAAAGGGTTTTGGGATAACAGTTCCGTTTTACGACCGTTCTGGTTTTACGATAGTTCTGGTTTATGGCAGTTACGTTCTGAACTCACGCTGGAGTAACACTATTGAAGTGCAGAGTAAAGCCGACGTGACCCATCTCCGTCTCTTGTCTCGTCATTTATCGCACTCCACAATTGGTGACCCCCGACGCGAGTTGGATACGGCTAGATTTTGTAACACATCGACGGTGATAACAACGCGCCCGGCGCGGCTAACGATGCGGCTAACGTCGGCGCTATCTATGCTGCCACCGTCCGTCAAGTTACTGGACTTTTTAGCAGCACCAACCCACGTCGTAGGTTTGCCAACGGTCGTGGTTCCAACACATCGAAGCCTATTTCCAGCTGAGAGGAATAACGCAGGACGTGACGAAGTATTTCCACGTGGTAGCAGCCTTACATGCCTCGACGAAGGCCATGTCTATGGCGCGGTTGGAGGCTCCTCCAGCTGTTGGCAAGTACGACGCACTCAAGACCTTCCTCGTGGACCTTTTTGAACTGTCGGAGCTGGAGAAAGCGGACCGCCTGCTTTCCCTGAACGGCCTGGGCGATGGCAAGCCGAGTTGATGGAGAGGATGCTGGCTGTGCTGGGCTCGTCGGATCCTTCCTTCCTTTTCGCCCACATCTTCCTGCGGCAGCTTCCAGCACCCGTGCGCACCGCACTGGCCAGCTCCCCCCTCTTTGCCTCCAAGGACTACCGGACGTTGGCTGTGGGGACCGACAGGATTTTCCTCGCTAACAGGCAGCAGTTTGTCCATGCTCTGCTGCCCCCCAGCACACGTCGGCCCCGCTTCCGCCCCCAGGGTACGACCCGGACACCGCAGCCGCTGTGACAGCGTGACGACGGGTGTTGTTACTACCATGCCAGGTTTGGGGCCAAGGCCAAGCAGTGTCGCCAGCCTTGCAGTTTTGGGCCCGGAAAAAGCCCGCGGCCAGCGCTTATTTAAAGCCCGCTGGTCAGGACTGCAAGCTGTTGTTCTCACTGACGCCTGTCCGGCAGGTGCGCTCTGGTTCGATTCCTGGGGCTCAGCGCCCAGCATCCTGCCAGGCGATGCCGTGCGACACTATGGTTGGCGGCCATGCCCCTGATGACG
>OLKM01004434.1:9928-17428 GCA_900291075.1 Melanogrammus aeglefinus | reverse complement strand
GGAGCATGAGAAAACAAACCACGCGATTGGACGACTCGGCAGTTGGCGTGTGTGTGTGTGTGTGGGGGGGGGGGGGAGTGTGTGTGTGTGTGTGTGTGTGTGTGTGTGTGTGTGTGTGTGTGTGTGTGTGTGTGTGTGTGTGTGTGTGTGTGTGTGTGTGCGTGCTGTGTGCGTGCGTGCGTGCGTGCGTGCGTGTGCGTGCGTGCGGTGCGTGTGTGCGTGTGTGCGTGCGTGCGTGTGTGTGTGTGTGTGTGTGTGTGTGTGTGTGTGTGTGTGTGTGTGTGTGTCGGGTGAGTTTCAAGGCGCCCCCTCGTGTCTGCACTGGGAGGAGCGGGGAGGGGGTGCTTGAAACCGGCTCCCCGAGCGCTTGGAGTCATCGCGGAGCGCGAGCTCATTCCTGCAGCCGACGTCCACGAGACAGCAACTCCATCGTGGTCCGAGAGCCCAAACCATTAAGGACCCAAACCAGTGAGGACCCGACCAGTGCGACAATGGAAACTTTCTAACACGAAGAACCTGGACATTATACGCTGTCGAGTTCCGCTTCCGGACGAAGTTCGGGTTGTTTATCGTGCATGCGTAAAGCGTGGAGGACTTCTGCAGGACCACCGTAACTTCTGGACCCCCACCCCCCACCCCACCCGGCACCAAAAGGCAGTAAGACCCCCCCCCACCCCCCACTTGCGCTGACCTTCATGAGTAACCAACTTTATCAGACGTGGTTTGTTCGGTTTTCGTTCGGGTTCGTTCGGTTTTCGGGGTTCGAGTTCGTGGACTGAGTATGAATTATTTTTGCGCTCCTCCATTTTCGTGGAGAGTTGCGCGCGTCTCGCTGGGATAAGGAATGCAGCGGAGGAGACCGGAGACATTCATCCCAGATAAGGGCTTAATTCACCCAATCATACTCATTCATTCATATCTATGATATAGTCGCTGAGTGGAAGTGCGCTTTTCCCCCCTCCATATTGAAGTGTTACCGTGTTTTTACCGTATTAACGGCGGTGTGCTTCGCGGCTTTGGACTTCCCTAGAAAATACCTTAATTTAACCAGACCGCACTCCCTATATTCAATAGTCACTGAGTGGGAGTGCGTCTTTTTACCGTGTTAACGCGTCTCTACCCTATTAACGGCGGTGCGTTCGCGTCTTTTGGACCTTTTCGAGTCTCTGGAAAGTAGCAGACTTTGTGCGCCTCTTTATTCCACCCGACCATACTCTTATCTATAGTACGGTCACGGAGTAAGACGGCGTGTTTTTGCCGTATTAGCGCGTATTTACCATATTAGCGCGTATTTACCCTACGTTCGGCGGTGCGGTCCGCGTCTTTCGGACCTTCTCGCCCATCGGGTTCTCCCTTCGCGGACTTCTCGCTCCCCTTTCGCCGCAGCCATGACGGCGCCGTGGACTCAGACCCGTGCGTGCGTGTGGCTCACGCGCTACATGCTCCTGACCGCGCTGCTCGCGCCCCTCCTCGCCTCGCAGTACCACGGTGAGAAGGGCATCTCCATCCCCGAGCACGGCTTCTGCCAGCCCATCTCCATCCCCCTGTGCACGGACATCGCCTACAACCAGACCATCATGCCCAACCTGCTGGGTCACACCAACCAGGAGGACGCCGGGCTGGAGGTGCACCAGTTCTACCCGCTGGTGAAGGTGCAGTGCTCCATGGACCTCAAGTTCTTCCTGTGCTCCATGTACGCCCCGGTGTGCACGGTCCTGGAACAGGCCATCCCACCCTGCCGCTCCCTGTGTGAGCGCGCCCGTCAGGGCTGTGAGGCGCTCATGAACAAGTTTGGCTTCCAGTGGCCGGAGCGACTGCGCTGCGAGAACTTCCCGGTCCACGGCGCCGGGGAGATCTGCGTGGGGCAGAACACGACGGACTCGGACCCGTCGACGCCGGCCTCTCGCCCGCCGCCGCACCTCCCCGACCTGGTGACGCTCCCGCCCTTCAGCAGCCGTTCCCCCAAGCCGTTCTCCTGCCCGCTGCAGCTGCAGGTGCCCCCGTACCTGAACTATAACTTCATGGGCGTGAAGGACTGTGGCGCCCCCTGCGAGCTCGCAAAGCCCCACGGCCTCATGTACTTCAGGGAGGAGGAGCTGAAGTTTGGGAAGCTGTGGGTGGGCGTTTGGTCGATCCTGTGCTGCGTGAGCACCCTGTTCACCGTGCTCACCTACCTGGTGGACATGAGGCGGTTCCGCTACCCCGAGCGGCCAATCATCTTCCTGTCGGGCTGTTACTTCATGGTGGCGGTGGTCTACACGGCCGGCTTCTTCCTGGACGACAAGGCGGTCTGCATTGACAAGTTCAAGGAGGACGGGTACCGCCACGGTGGCCCAGGGGCACCAAGAAGAGGGCTGCAACCATCCTCTTCATGATCCTTGTACTTCTTCGGCATGGCGTCGTCCCATCTGGTGGGTCATTCTGTCCCTCACCTGGTTCCTCTCGGCAGGGATGAAGTGGGGCCACGAGGCCATCGAGGCCAACTCCCAGTACTTCCACCTGGCCGCCTGGGCGGTGCCCGCCGTGAAGACCATCACCATCCTGGCTATGGGCCAGGTGGACGGCGACCTCCTCACGGGGGTCTGCTACGTGGGCATCCACGACGTGGACTCGCTGCGGGGGCTTCGTGCTGGCGCCGCCTCTTCGTCTACCTCTTCATCGGGACGTCCTTCCTGCTGGCGGGCTTCGTGTCCCTGTTCAGGATCCGGACCATCATGAAGCACGACGGCACCAAGACGGAGAAGCTGGAGAAGCTGATGGTGCGCATCGGGGTGTTCTCTGTGCTGTACACGGTGCCCGCCACCATCGTCATCGCCTGCTACTTCTACGAGCAGGCCTTCCGGCCGCAGTGGGAGCGCACGTGGCACCAGCAGACGTGTAAGCGCTTGGCCGTGCCCTGCCCGGCGGGGGACTTTGCCCCGGTCACCCCCGACTTCACGGTCTTCATGATCAAGTACCTTATGACCATGATCGTGGGGATCACGTCGGGGTTCTGGATCTGGTCGGGGAAGACCCTGCAGTCCTGGAGGAGGTTCTACCGCAGGTTGACTAATAGTGCGCAGGGCGAGACCACCGTGTAGACCCCTCTCCCCCTGTTGGCAAAGGGGGAGAGGGGGTCGGGGGGGGGGGGGAGACGAACGGTTAGAAGGACTAAAAGGACCTGTGGATTTATTGGAGCTTGATTCAAGGACGTGAGTTCACAAACACACACAGAGGGCGTTGAGGATCTGAGGGGATGGACTTCTGTAAGAGGGAGTTCTGCCAGAGCGTCCTCTCCAGGAGGCTGTTCTAAGAGTTCTGAACGAGTGTGTTCGGCTAGAGTGTCCTGTGAGAGGAGTGTTCGCTCAAAGAGTGATCTCAAGAAATGTTAGTTCCCTCCTGGCCCGGACCAGAGACCCCCTGACTCAGAGGGTCTGAACAGCCCTCAGTTCCTCCTGGGACCCCTGACACCCAGACCTTCTCTACGGTACCTCACTGAGGCCTCTCCCTCCCCCCCCCCCCCCACACGTCTCAAAGACTGATTTCTATTTTTCTAGTTCCCCCCCCGTGGACAAAGCGATGACGTCTGTACGGAGTGAGCCCCTCACACCAAATTAAGTGTTCTTGTTCTGTTTCTCTTCATGGTTTTGTTTTGTTCACCGACGGATTGTGACAGGACGGTATGGATGTGGTCTTAAGCGGACCTTGTCGTGGGTCTCGAACCCTCAACCCTAAACTAAAGCCCATCCGCTGTCCTAACGGCACTAAGATGGCCGCCGCCGGGGCAGACTTAAGTGTTTTTATTTTGCCCATTCCTTACACTCCTGTGTGGTTCTTTTTCAAGTATTCTTTTCCAAGTTTTATGGTGCTGCTAATTTCATATTTGTTTAGCGCAGGCTATCTCGCTTAGCACAGGCTAGTTTAGCAGAGGCTAGTGGCTAGCTTAGCACAGGCTAGCTCGGCACAGGCTAGCTCAGCCACGATCTTAAAAAACAACTAGAGAATCTCACAATTCACACACAAACACATCTTTTCTAAAAACCTGCTACGGTAAATATCTGAAAATCTGCCTCATTTTAAACGCTGAACATAATTTGTAAATATACACTCGTTGACAGAACATATGTATTTATAAGATTTTTTTTAGAAAACCTTGTTTTTTTCTTAAAGGACTTCTTTGTTTGTTATTTTGATGCGCAGCAAGTTGTACCTGTACAGTTTTACAAAATAAACAGTTTGTTAAAAAAAGTCTGTTCTCTCTGGTGTGTTTATTGGACTGTTCAGACTCCTAAAAACTAAACTCTGACTGATGTATGTCGCACTTAAAAACAGTACTTGGCATGGTATAGCGTCTTACCCTAGCTATCTGTGTTATATACGGGGAATGGGTTAACCTAGGGATTGCTGGTGCTATGAACAACCTTACTGTGCCCACAGAGATATATTGTTACTTTTCTTTCTTCTGACGGACCTTTGGTAAGTCGCCAACCCTTACCCTAACTAAGGGAATAGTTTTCATATTTAGTAGGGTCATTTTCATGTTAGTAAAGTTACTACTTCACTTCAAATGTAAATGTGAGTCAGTCTCCACAGAGTACAGTATGGCTAACAACACGTGTTTAACTAGTACAGTATGGCTAACTACACATTAGACTAGTTATGCATGTGCTTAAACTAGTTAAACACGTGTAGTTGGCCATACTGTACTAGTTAAACTTCCGCCCTCTCCGAGCTCGTTGGGGCGGCCAGGAGGAACTTGGGGGGGGGCGGGGGTTGAGAGCGGCCCTGGAAGGCTTAGGCTGGCGTTCCGGGGCTGGAATTGGATCCATCATGCTCTCCTCCCCCACCTCCCCTTTGTCCCGGGCCTCAGTATGTGGAGGAACAAGGCCTCCTGTGTCTCAGAGGACGGGGAACTCTGGACGGTGCAGGCTGGAGGGAAAGGGTTAAAGGGAGCGGGCTCGGAGCTAGGAGAGGGTCTAAAAAGACATCATCTTGATTTTGAGTAACTTTTTTTTTGGAATGTGCCTACCTCCTACTTCCTACCCCCTAGCTCCTACTTCCTTCCTCCTCCTACTCTTCCTACCCCCTACTCCCTGTTTTATAAAAAATAATGATTTGAGAAAAGGTCGCTCTTAAGTGTACTGATTTTGTTGTGATTCAAACGTAAAGTGAATTAATCTATAAGGTTCATAACTTGTTCATTTAACTTAATCTAACCAGTCTAAAGATCACAAGGTGTGTGTGTGTTTGTCTAATTGTGTGTGTGTGTGTCTAACTTCTATCTTTGTGTTTCTAACTTTATGTGTGTATGTTTAACTTTGTTGTATTTTCTAACTTTGTGTGTGTATGTTCTAACTGTGTGTTTGTGTGTGTGTGTGTGTGTGTGTGTGTGTGTGTGTGTGTGTGTGTTAGAAACTTTGCGTTTCTAACTTTAAGAGTGTGTGTGTGTGTGTTTCTAACCGGACACGGGACTCTCTATAGAGAGCCCTACCCACAGACCGGAGTGGCTCAAGGTATGTTCGACCGTGGGACCAAGCTCTTTAACTTCCTCAGCATGGGTTCAAATCCCTCCGGGTCTGAGAAGTGTAGAACCAAAGAGGGCATGGCTTGAACCTCCCAATACATTCGTCACGTGCAACAAGTTTTATAAAGTACATCAACATTTAGTAGACCAAGAGCGTTCTTACAATAATTCCATTAGTCAGGGAAAGAGAAACAACAATATAAGTTAACCCATTCCTGTACACAACAAATGATAGCTAGGGTAAGACGGCTACACAATGCTAAGGACTATTGCCAGGATGTATTTTGCATTACTTATTTTTTGGATTTAGACTTCTTCAATTAATGTATATACCTACTACAGACAAACATGTTCACGTGACACTGTGACCTCGTTTTCTCGATTTGACCTAAGTTAATATTTGGCCTTGTATTATTATGAGAGAGAGAGGAGAGTGTAAGAGTGAAGGAGAGGAGCCAGAGAGGGAGAGAGGGAGGAGAGGGAAGAGGGAGAGAGGGAGAGAGGGAGAGAGGGAGAGAGAGAGAGAGAGAGAGAGAGAGAGAGAGAGAGAGAGAGAGGCTAGCCCCCTCCCCCATCACCGGACGAAGCCAGTAGCCCAGAAGTCTTTCTCTCCAGCCTCCTCCCCCTCCAATGACCCAGAGGTCTCCTCCTCTGTCTCCCCCCGTCTCCCCCGCAGCCCTCGCCCCACATCTGGTAGTGTTTTGCAGTGTGAGCTATCCCAGTGTTGGAAATGTGATCTACAGAAAGAGAGAGGCCGAGACCCACGGGGGGAGAGGGGGTAGAGAGACGGACCGGCGCTGGCGACCCTAGGGAGGAGAGGGGTCTAGTTTACTGGGCTCTGGACTCCCCTACCCCCCTATACCCCTAATCCCTAGCTCCTACCCTCCTCCCTGTCATGTCTCTCTTTGTTGAAAATGCTCCCCCCTCTCTCCCCCCCCTTTCATCATCTCTCGTCTCTCCCTCTACCTCCCCCTCGTCCGTCCCGCTCCTCCCTCCCCTCCCCCTCCGCGGCTTCCGGTGAAATCAGACTCTGTCTCAAATAAAATACTCCCCACTCCGAACCCCCCTTTTCCCGCAGCGCACACGCGCCCGACGCTCGTGGTGCCGCCAAGACCCGCTGCTTCACAATATAAATGACCCCGCTGCTGAGCCATCATAAAAACCCCGTGAACATCACTTGCTGGTCGTGACTCAGACACGACACGGAAACGGAGTTTACGCAACGGAGACAGCGGAACCTTTGACGCGCAGAGACTTGTTTAAGACGACACCGTGTGTGTGTGTGTGTGTGTGTGTGTGTGGTGGTTGTGTGTGTGGTGTGTGTGTGGTGTGTGTGTGTGTGTGTGTGGTGTTGTGTGTGTGTGTGCTGTGTGTGTGTGTGTGTTGTGTGTGGTGGTGTGTGTGTGTGTCGTGTGTGTGTGTGGCGCGCGCGCGCGCGCATCTCAGTTGGCGTGTGTGTCTGTGTGTGCGCGCGTCCCTCGGTTATGTTCCTCTCTACTTTTAAACAACACGTCGTTCTGTTTTGGTACCGCGCACACTATTTTATCAACTCGGAGATCGGGTTTTAGCTTCGGTCAATGTCCGGTATTTTCCGTGACGGTTTTATTATCCCGAGTCGTGTTCTTCGGTGGGAGGATTTAGAGTAACTGAAGATGCTTCAGGAGTCGATTAGGGGATTATTAAGTGACTATTGTCTGCTGGTGTGTGCTAATCAGAAGCATAATGCGGGCATAATAACACCTCCACACCATTTGCATAATTTGCCTTCATAGGCCCTACGCATACGATAAGGGTCGTTGCGTTATCGATAAATCAAGATCTAGTGCGCGAAATGGATATCGTGCTTCAAGACACACGTCGAACATAAAAGCTCCTTATACGGATATTATGAAATCACAGTATCGTGTGGTGTGGTATGTGGCGGTTCATTTAAACTTTTTCTCAGCAATCTCTCGTGATCCTTTATTGATGGCTCTGAGCGCCCCCTGGCGGATGGA
>OLKM01004433.1:0-22471 GCA_900291075.1 Melanogrammus aeglefinus | reverse complement strand
CCTGCATCATTCACTAAAAGCCACATAGAAACAGAATCAATGCATTCCAGCTATTTCATCGTGGTCTGAGGGCATACGCCAGGGAGATCACACAGCGATGGCAGCGCTGGGCGGAGATGTTGGCACATTTCAGACGCAGGGAGTTTATAGAAAAATATATGTCAAATTTCTCAGTTCGCCGTTTAGCGCTGGTCATATTATATTATACTTAATATTTATTTTTTTATTTCTTTTTATTCTCCCCGTGACCACCCGCTATGTCATTTAGGCCTACTTTCACTACTAACCCATCCACCCCATGGATATCCACCGGTGGTCACGGTCTATGACCGCCACCATGCATCTCTAGTCTTGGCCTCTTTTTTTAATAATTTGCATACTCCGAATGTTGCTTTAGTTTTTTCATGGAATGGAAGACACCCGCATGCAAGAATGAGTTCACGTCTGAGTGTACCGAGGGCAATTTACCATGGGGCAGTGTATAAAGGGCCGCGGACCGTGCCGGAAAAGCGTTTCTCCTGCATAGAACACGGGTCGATTTTGACCAAACTCCCGATGCAGCACTCAGGGGTGGAGCTCTTAGAAGGTCACGTTCGGACTTTAGGCCGGGCGGCGTTTCAGGACTGCAGGCAAATCGGATTCAAAATCGGATTTCTTCTCATATCGATTTTTAGCCTGACCTGGTCCACACTGTTTTAGCAAGTGGTCATAAATCGCATTGGCTCGGTGTTCAGACTGGGGCCACATTATTGACCCAGCTGACCAGGTTGCGCTGTCAACGACGTCCGGAGCGCGAGCGGACATGGCGTCAACTCCAGGCGTGTATGATGTGACGGTCATTAATAGCGCGAGAAACCAATGAAACAAACACGATGGAGCAAACGAACGCGAAAGCACTTTCTAAAACTCGACTGTATTCGGATACATTGTCCTCGAGCGGTCGCTTGAACGGAGCCCATCTCCCCACGATTAATGAGGCATGTTCGTTTCTCCTCTGTCAAGACTGAGGCGGTGGTTTGGCGCATTGGGTAGTCTGGCGTCGCGTTAGAGGTACGTCACAAGACAGTCGAAATCCGATCTGAAGTGTTTGGAGCTGTTCAGACTAGAGAACGCAAAATCTTGTCCAAATGCGCATCTGAAACTACCTCCGGAGGTGGTTGTCGATTCCGTTTTGCAAAAATCGTGATTTCATGTGACTTGGAATGTTCAGACTACAAAAGAGTCATCCGGTTCCATCTGGATGGGCTAAAATCGGATTTCTTGCTTGGCTCAGTCTGAACGCGGCTACAGCAGGTGTCTGGATTGTCATCTTTGGAACATGTTAGTTTTAAACTTCTTTAAAAAGTTAGTTTTAAACCCTGCTCTTGCGCTTCTCATTCAGTTGCTCACTTTAAATTGTTTTCCAAACCATAACCTTTTCCTTAAATGGCAGTGCATGTTAACAGTGTTTACTCCATTTAGATTTTGAACTTTTGTTTCAAATCCCTTCACTTGATTCGTTAGCGGCATTATTAACGTTCAGGTCTTCAATTCTCTTGAGGTTTATTCATACATGATTTCCCAAGCCTCACTTTGTACACTACCAGCACTCACCGTGATTCTCTGACGAGATGCAATTTTCTGTTCAATGAATTGACCTCCTTATGTTCTCATGCCCTCAGCTAACTGAATGGAGCGTTCAGTGACTTGAACAGTAGGAAACTGATTAGAACAGATGCCATTCGCAAAAGGACAATCAAGACCTTTCTGATTCACTGAACTGTCTGTGTTATCGGGTTGTAGAGATGGCTAATTCCATCACCATGTGTAAATTATCTAGGATCTACAACCTATAATAATTGTCATTCATTGATAGCATTATGTGATTTACAATATTTTATGTGTTTTGATAAGTTATCTATAATCTCTTGATCTTACTATAGTTCAATATTCTAAAGCATATTTATCGATTTGTTAGGTATTCAATTATTATAGAAATTTCTAATTAAAGTGATTAACCAGGAACTTAATGTTAGCTTTGTTATTTGGTTATTACAGTGCACCCAGGTTTTACATTTTAAACCTCTAGGATTTCGAGGCTCATTCACCACTGTCTCTCTCTCTCTCTCTGGCCTCGTGTCTTTGTCTCTCGGCTCTGTCTCGCTGTCTCTGTTCCTCTGTCTCGTCTCTGGTCTCCTGTCTCTGGCTCTGCTCTGCTCTTGCTTCGCTCTCGCATTCTCTCTCTTCTGCTTTCAGGGGAGAGGGGGGGGAGGGGCTCAAGGCAGTAGATCGTGCTGACGGCTGCTGAGGAGAAAGTAGCCTTTGTTTTCAGGGTAACAACGCACCGCAACACACACACACACACACCACACACACACACCACACACAACACACACACCACACACACACACACACACACACACACATCAAGGTAAGGTCTGGTCTAAATCTGGCGGTCCAGCAGTTTCTACTGGGTCAGAACCTCGTGGGCTGTCAGCAGTCCTACTGGGTTATATAAACCTGGTCCAGCAGTCCTACTGGAGTCTATAGAACTCTTGTCCACGCAGTCCTATGGGTTCAGAACTCTGGTCCAGCAGTCCTATCTGCGTAACGGTTATACGAACCTCTGGGATCCATAGTCCTCTGGGTTATAGAACCTCTGGTCCAGGCAGTCCTATGGGTCAGAAACCTCTGATCCAGCAGTCCTACTGGGTTTGAACCTTTCTGGATCTAGCAGTCCTACTCGGTCTATAAGAACCTCTGGATCCAGCAGTCCTACTGCGGTTCTATAGAACACTCTGGCTCCAGCAGTACCTACTGGATCAGAACGCTGGTTCAGCAGTCCTACTGGGTTATAGAACCTCTGGTCCAGCAGTCACCTAATGGGTTATAGACCTCTTGTTCAGCAGTCCTACTGGGTTATAGAACCTCTGTCCAGCAGTTCCCAACTGGTTCTATAGAACCTCTGGTCCAGCAGTCCTACCTGGGTATAGAACCTCTGGTCCAGCAGTCCTACTGGGTCAGAACCTCTGGTCCAGCCAGTCCCTACATGGGTTATAGAACCTCTGGTTCAGCAGTCCTACTGGGTTTTATAGAACCTCTAGGTCCAGTAGTTTCCTATGGGTTATAGAACCCTCTGGTCCAGTAAGTCCTACTGGGTCAGAAACTCTGGTCCAAGCAGTCCTACTGGGTCAGAACCTCTGGTCCAGCAGTCCTTCTGGGTAATAGACCAGATCTTCGAGACTTAGCTAGCGCTAAGCCCTGTTCTGTGTTAGCTAGTGCTAGCCCTGCTTGTGTTAGCTATGCTAGCCCCTGTGTGTGTTAGCTAGTGCTAGCCCTGTGTGTAGTTAGCTATGCTGATTTCCCTGTCTGTGTTAGCCAGTGCTAGCCCTGTGTTGTGTTAGCTAGTGCTATCCCTGTCATGTGTTAGCTAGTAATAAGCCTGTCTGTGTAAGCTAGCTGCATGCTTAGAGACCCCCGCCTCCATAGCAACATTATTGGTTGAAACAAAATAGAGTTAGAGTCTGATTAGCCTAGTTAAGTTTGGTAAAGGTTAAGTTAGTGTAGGTTAGGTCTGGTTAGCGTAAAAATTATGTTCTGGTATAGGGTTAGTTAGGTTTGGTTATGTCTGGTAGGGGGTAGTTAGGTCTGGTTAGGGCCAGATTATTTTGTTGGGCGTAGAATTGCTGAGGCGTCAATGATGAACTTTACAGGTGGGAGGACAAAAGAGGCGGACCTATCCTTACATTTTCCTGCCAAGGACCAATCACGATCGAGTTAAACAGGACAAGACCTGAGCCGATTGGTCACTTACCTGTCAACCCGTACCCAGGTACCTATTGCTCTCTCCTCCCTCTGACCCCACCTACTCCCCCTGACCGTGTACCTCCACTCTGACCGTACCTCCAACCCTGACTGACCTCCCTTACCTCCACCCTGACCCGTACCCCCACCCCTGACCGTTACCTCCACCCTGACAGTACCTTCCACCTGACCCGTATCCTCAACCCTGACCGTATACCCCCACCCTGACCCCCACCCACCCCCACCAGCTGACCATACCCCACCCTGACCGCACCCCCACCCTGACCACACCTCCACCCTGAACCGTGTACCTCCACACCTGACCCCGCTACGCTTCACCCTGACCGTACCACCCCACGCCTGACCGTACCTCCACCTTGACCGTACCCCCACCCTGACCGTACCTCCACCCTGACCCCCCTACCTCCACCCTGACCGTACCCCCACCCTGACTGTTCCTCCACCCTGACCGCACCCCCACCCTGACCGTACCCCCACCCTGACCGTACCTCCACCCTCACCGTACCCCCACCCTGACTGTACGCCCACCCCTGACCGTACCTCCACCCTGACCCCCCTACCTCCCACCCTGACCTACTACCCCACCACTGACCTCTTACCTCCACCCTGACCCCCCCTACCCTCCACCCTGACTTGTACCACCACCACCACTGACCGTACCACCCACCCTGACCGTACCCCCACCCCTGACCCCACCTACTACCTCTCCACCATGACCCGTCTCGCCCCTCCTCCACCCTTGTCCGTCCTCCTAACCCTGACCCGTCTCGCGCCCCCTCCACCCGCCACTGACCCGTCTCGCCCCTCCTCCACCCCAGTGAGGAGGTGGGGGCGCGGGGCTTACCGGTGGTGGTGGACATGGCGGGGCTCCAAGTGGGAGAGTGTGAAGCCCCGTCCTCCGCACGCATGCAGAGTACTCTTCTCTCCACCCGCATCGCCTCGCGCCCATCCTCATCAAACACAGACAACTTCTGCAGAAGCACAAGACCAAACCTGGGCCTAGCGCGCAAGCATCAGTCAGCTTCGACGGTGCGTGTGTGTGTGTGTGTGTGTGTGTGTGTGTGTGTGTGTGTGTGTGTTGTGTCGTGTGTGTGATGTGTGTGTGTGTGTGTTGTGTTGGTGTGTAGTGTGTGTGTGACGCGTCTCTTGTGTGTGTGAAGATGTGGTCTGTGATGTGTGTGTGTGTGTGGGTGTGTATGTGTGTATGTGACGTCTATGTGTGTGTGTGGTGTGTGTGTGACGGTCTGTGTTTGTGTGTGTGTGTGTGATGTTCTGTGTGTGTGTGTGTGTGTTCAGACCAGGCCTGTGTGTCGGTGTGGAGGGTCTCTCCCGGGCCTTGTGGACCCTTCCACAGCTGACCTCCTACCTGGGCGGCTCCTCGGAGTACGACCACGTGGAGTGGACAGACAGAGCTGGCGCCTGGGGCCTGGAGGCAGTTCTCCGGGGCGCGGCGGGCCAGCTGCTGGCCCAGCTGGAGCAGCTGGACACGGGGCTGGCCCGCGTACCTGAGCCCCAGGATGTAGAGGAGGCCCGTCGGTAAGGCCGCAGACACAGAGATACGTTACATATCCAGAAAGTATATTGATTTATATAGATACTTAACCTACATTGAACGCTCTAGCTCCCCACCAGTTCAATGTTCAACAGGCATCAATGCACTTGATCGGTCACTTGTCTGATTTTCACACAATCGAGATGATAGCGTCTGAATTCTTGAAACATCCCAAGTTCAACGACCCTTTATCGCGTCACTATTTGCTATGTTTGACCTCTGCCATGTTGGACTTAATCCAAACTCTACGAAAGCCGCATAAATGATACTTTCGGATTTTTCAATATTAACTTTATTTGCCCGTGGAAGCCAATCAAATATGGCGGCGAAGCCGCTAAACAGGAAGTGGGCTCACATCTCGGTGCCATTGTTAGCCAAATCGGACTACTTGAGGAGTGATACCAAAGACGTAACTAGATGTAAAAAAAATCCAGTGGTTATTATATGCTTAGCAACGGTTAATTATCAAAAAATAATTGACCGCCGGAAGTCAGGAAGGCCTATGCAATAGTGAACGGCAGCGTTCAATGGAGCACTAAGAAGAGCCTTTTAATACATTTCTAAAATCGATGTGTTACACAATATTCTCATATTTCTGTCTCTAGGCTGGTTGAGGAACAATGGCCGATCCGTAAGCACGGTGTGCCACGGCCATCCACATCGATGCACTTGAACGGGAGGGCCGGAGCCTTTCTCCAGCGCAATGCGAACTAGGCCCCAATCCGGAGAGCGGCCCGGGACGCCGCGGTTAACCATGGCAGGCTGGCCTGTCCGGTGGGGCCGACTTCCAGAGCGTGGCCCCCAGGGGTCTCCTCGCTGCTGGAGCGCCTGCAGGAGGGCCCGGGCACACCTTCCTGCAGAGCTGCGAGCGACCGCAAGCTGGCACCTGGACCAAGGCCCTGCAGCTGCAACCTGTACCTGCAGGACGCTGCGCAAGGTAGGGCGGGGCCTAAATCACCTGTAACCGCAGGACACTTCCAGTTAGAGGCGGGCATTACCCCAACCTACAGGTAGGGGTGGGGCCTAAGCTCACCTTGGACAGGTAAGGGGCGGGGCTAAATCACCCTGTTACCCTGCAGGACCGCTGCCAAGGTAGGGGCGGGGCATAACTCACCTGTACAGGTAGGAGGCCGGTCCTAAATCACCTGTACCTGCAGGAAGCTGCAAAAGTAGGGGCCAGGGATGGAAACTAAAACCCGCCACACGCCATCTGCGGGTGGGTTTGTATGGTGGCGGGTGAATTTTGTCACTTCACCGCCACTGTGTCGGGTAACACTTTCCAGTCAGGTCTGATCAAATTTGCATATTTAATACATTCGTACGGCGCTGCAGATCCACGACCATTACTGTCAACATCCGGGATAATATACCGGTAACCATGGAGATAATGTGCCGGTTTCAACATTCGGTATAGTATGCTAGGCTAATTATTGACATACAGGGCTCTCAAGTCTCACGCATTCGGCGTGAGGCACACGCAATTCAACCCATGCTCACGCTCACACGCCACACTTCGTGTTTCTCACGCAGAGAAATTACCAGGATAGCGCCCACCAACTCGCGCCGCTAATTAACAGTGGAACAGGTATGAATCAAATGGCCGTCCCCGAACGTAGGGGAAGAACTAGACGTCCTGTTTTGCCCAGACGTGCCCTCTTTTTGAGACACTTTAAAAAAAATAAAAAAAGTGTCCGGGCGGAGTTTCAAAAGCGTCCCGGATTTTATTAAATCCTCATATATGTTCACGTTGAATTTGCGTTGCCTTCCTCTGGATCGGTCACAAACTAGTTAGGCTACGCCCTCCCCTACTCAGTTCTGTTCGCTTTGCATTGGTGGAAGTGAGGGGATTGGTTAAGTCGAGCCTTCAGATTGGGACGGTTTGACTTTAGAGTTAGCGTCATGTTTTGTATATATTTTTTTTCTTACCCGTTATTGTTTTATAGGGACAAACATTAACACATTTCTCCTACATGGGATTGATAAAGTTCTCTCTTATTGAACAGAAATAAAACACGTGGTCATACTTACTTCACACACTTTATCCAACAGCATTGGCCTACTTGAATGCCAACAGAATATATTTGAAGCATTGGACTGAATGCCACATAAATATATAATTATGTTTTTGCACGTTTGCAACGTTTAAAAGTTCAGGGGAAAGTATGTGTTGTTTTATTGTTAATATGTCAATTCGTTTTTTATTGAAAAGACTTAGATGAATTATCCCCAAACTTGTCATCGTAACACCTTTGAAATAACCATGACTTAACATGGCAGATACCTGTGTATTGTTTATCATATGCGGTAAGAGTGTAATGTTTTCAACTCAGTTCCTTGGTAGTACCTACTTACTGTAAAAATCACTTCTGATGGAAAAAAAGTATGAAAAACACTTTTTTTATCTATTGTTACTATTATATTGTTTAAAATGTACGCATATATTTAAAAAATATAAAAAATATGAAAAGTGGCTGGTAAAAAAGATGAGTGGCTGGTGGGCAAAAAAGTTAATTTCCATCTCTGGTAGGGGCAGGGCATAACTCACCTGTACAGGTAGGGGGCGGGGCCTAAATCATCTACCTGCAGGACGCTGCCAAGGTAGGGGGAGGGGCCTAACTCACCTGTACCTGCAGGACAATGCCAAGGTAGGGGCGGGGCCTCATCCACCTGTACAGGTAGGGGGTGGGGCCTAAATCACCTACACCTGCAGGACGCTACCAAGGTCAAGGCGGGGCCTCACCAACCTGTACAGGTAGGGGCGAGGCCTAAATCACCTGTACCTGCAGGACGCTGCCAAGGTAGGGGGAGGGGCCTACCTCACCTGTACCTACAGAATGTTGCTCAGGTAGGGGGCTGGGCCTATCTCACCTGTACAGGTAGGGGCTGGGGTTTAACAAACTTGTCCTTGCCCCTTCGAGAGGCTGCCCCTTTGAGAGGCTGCCCCTTCGAGAGGGTGTCCCTTCAAGAGGCTGCCCCTTCGAGAGGCTGCCCCTTTGAGAGGCTGCCCCTTCGAGAGGCTGTCCCTTCAAGAGGCTGCCCCTTCGAGAGGCTGTCCCTTCGAGAGGCTGTCCCTTCGAGAGGCTGTCCCTTCGAGAGGCTGTCCCTTCGAGAGGCTGTCCCTTCGAGAGGCTGCCCCTTCGAGAGGCTGTCCCTTCGAGAGGCTGTCCCTTCGAGAGGCTGTCCCTTCGAGATGCTGTCCGTTCGAGAGGCTGTCCCTTTGAGAGGCTGCCCCTTCGAGGCTGCTGAAGCGTGCCTCTCCTTGTGCCCCAGATGTCGGAGTGGATCGCCCACAGCAAGGAGCTGTTTGTCCAGAGCCTTCAGGACGTGGGCCTGAACCACCAGCATGCCCTCGACCTCCACGGCCAGCACCAGCACTTCACTGCCAACTGCATGGTACTGCACACACACATACCTGACACAGGTGGATATATCCACAGATATCACAACAGCAAACTTGTCGCTTTTCGGCGACAATCGCCGTTTTCTTGGTCAATTGGGTCATTCACGTGAATCGCTTAGAACCGGAGAGTTTTATTTAGTAGGGGGGAGGGGGGGCCGGGGAATATGCGCTACAGTATGGATTTTGACGTTACCGTGAGACCGGGGTGACCGGTAGACAGTGTTGTGTATACCAGATGACAAAGTAAGTAACGCATTAATACAGTAACCTTACTACTTTTTCGTGTAAAAAGTAAAGTTACGCGCAACTACTGAAAATGAATAACGAAACATAGTTCCTTTTTCAATTCGGCGCAACGTTACTTTTCCCAGGGACAGATTTGACCGTGATACGAAGGCAGCATGCTATTACTGCGTGCTTGCGCAATAGTCCCTTCATGAGCTCTCATTCCACGCCGTACGAGATAGACGCTGGTCGCGTGAAGCTGTCTCTGCATATCAGACTTTGCTTCTGCAGGCATTTTCCAAAGCCAGTCCTTATGACAAAATGCCAGCGGTGGAACGAGATAACAAACGCCGTCACTATTTACCTGTGTAAGGTTTAAAGAGATGGTCAAAACACTCGATCCCAGGTACGAGTTACCTGCACGCACACACTTCAGCCAAATTGGAGATGCCAAAACTATACAGCAAGGTCCTCAAGCAAGTGGAGGAGAACAACAATCCATACTATTAAACAATTAGTGTTTTTTTCAGAGATGGAAGTATTACCTTGAGAAAAGATTTTAAGTTTTTGTATGCGGCTTTGCTGCCTAACCAGTATTTTACCCCTTCAGAAGTATTTATATCTAAATTAGAAGATAAAATTAACATACTGTGATATAATACCGTTACCATCTATGCCTTAAATCATAACATGATATACATTTTAGTCCATACCGTACAGCCATAATTTGAAGGAACTATCTTATGTTAAATTCAAGGGAAGTCAATCTTTTTGGAGCAAAAACAACAGCTATTTGGTTTGCTTGATTCAACTAACGTTAGGCTTACCGCTTTGTTGATGAGATATAATTTACAATAATATTGTATTTTTAGGACCCAGTCAACGCCGGGTACTGCACAAACGTAGACCTTGCATAAAGTTAGTAGATTCTATCAACATAGGGCTATTTAGATAAATAATCTGGTACGGGTGTTATCCTAGGCTAATACACCAACAGCAAATGTCTGGATAATAAAGGGCTACTTTTTGCCTCCACGTCTGTCATTTGAAATCTTTCCATTGTATTGTGTGCTACAAGCTTCCGTGATGAATATTCACCCTCAGTCTCCCGCCAGGGTAAGCTCAGAATTTCAAGTGGATGTGTATTACGGAGGATGTATTACCTCGAAAACACCGTTCAGTCCTTGGGCCGTGAATTTTCGCGTCTCTCGTTTATTTGTCAAATCGTGTGCCACAACCCAGCCCGTAAAAGGGTGCATCGAATATTAAATTTAAGTTCTTCGGTACACATCAGATAAAGCTTATTATGTTTAGTTTTACGGTACACATAGAATAAAGCATTATTTAGATTTTTACGGTTACACATAGATAAAGCTATATTGTTTAGTTTTACGGTGCACATAGATAAAAAGCTATTATGTTTAGTTATTACGGCTACCACATAGATAAGAGGCTATTATGTTTAGTTTTACGGAGTACACATAGATATAAAGCTATTATGTTTAGTTTTACGGTGCACATAGATAAAGCTATTATGTTTAGTTTTACGGTACACATAGATAAAGCTATTATGTTTAGTTTTACGGTGCACATAGATAAAGCTATTAAGTTTAGTATTACGGTACACATAGATAAAGCTATTATGTTTAGTTTTACGGTACACATAGATAAAGATATTATTCGTTTTACGGTACACACAGATAAAGATATTATTAGTTTTATGGTACACATAGATAAAGATATTATTAGTTTTACGGTTCACACAGATAAAGATATTATTAGTTTTACGGTTCACATAGATAAAGATATTATTAGTTTTATGGTTCACACAGATAAAGATATTATTAGTTTTATGGTACACATAGATAAAGATATTATTCGTTTTACGGTACACACAGATAAAGATATTATTAGTTTTATGGTACACATAGATAAAGATATTAGTTTTACGGTTCACACAGATAAAGATATTATTAGTTTTATGGTACACATAGATAAAGATATTATTAGTTTTACGGTTCACATAGATAAAGATATTATTAGTTTTACGGTACACAGATAAAGATATTATTACTTTTACGGTTCACACAGATAAAGATATTATTAGTTTTACGGTACACAGATAAAGATATTATTAGTTTTACGGTTCACATAGATAAAGATATTATTAGTTTTACGGTACACAGATAAAGATGTTACTATTTGATGGCTGGTGGGGCTACATCTTGTCACCTTGTTCAGTAGATCTGGATCAAACAGCCCTACTTTACCCAGAATGCCTCTGGTTGTGTCCTCAGAATGGAAGCGGAAACGTAGACAGTGTGGTCACCGTGGCAACGAGGTTGGCGGAGGGCGGTCACTACGGCGCGGAGCGTATCGGCGAGGTATCGTCACGGTTACAGGAGGACTGGAAGGCCCTGACAACGGTGTTAGAGGAGCGGAGCCACACTCTGAGCCTGGCCACAGCCTTCCACCAGGGGGCAGAGCAGGTACCTGTCTGTCTGTCTGTCTGTCTGTCTGTCTGTCTGTCTGTCTGTCTGTCTGTCTGTCTGTCTGTCTGTCTGTCTGTCCACGGCCTTCCACCAGGGGGCAGAGCAGGTACCTGTCTGTCTGTCTGTCTGGCCACGGCCTTCCACCAGGGGGCAGAGCAGGTACCTGTCTGTCTGTCTGTCTGTCTGTCTGTCTGTCTGTCTGTCTGTCTGTCTGTCTGGCCACAGCCTTCCACCAGGGGGCAGAGCAGGTACCTGTCTGTCTGTCTGTGTCTGTCTATCCAAGGCCTTCCACCAGGGGGCAGAGCAGGTACCTGTCTGTCTGTCTGTCTGTGTCTGTCTGTCCAAGGCAGACACAGACAGGTACCTGTCTGTCTGTCTCTGTCTGTCTGTCCAGGCCTTCCACCAGGGGGCGGAGCAGGTACCTGTCTGTCTGTGTCTGTCTGTCCAAGGCAGACACAGACTGGTACCTGTCTGTCTGTGTCTATCCAAGGCCTTCCACCAGGGGGCGGAGCAGGTACCTGTCTGTCTGTCCACCTGTCTCCCTCTTATCTCTGTGTCGTCTGTGTAGTTCGTCCAGCAGATCTCAGGGTGGGCAGAGTCTTGTGGGGACAGCTTGTTGCCGTTGGCGATACCAGAGCTGCAGTCTTCCATCCAGAAACACCAGGAGCTCTATGAGGTCATGACCTCTGCCTACACCCAGGTACTGTCTCTCTTTACGGTCTCTCCCCACCTGGTACTGTCTCGCTCTACTGTCTCTCCCCACCTGGTAATGTCTCTCTCTACTGTCTCTCCCCATCTGGTACTGTCTGTCTACTGTATTTCTGTACCTAGTACTGTCTCGCTCTACTGTCTCTCTCCACATGGTACTGTCTTTACTGTCTCTCCCCACCTGGTAATGTCTCGCTCTACTGTCTCTCCCCACCTGGTACTGTCTCGCTCTACTGTCTCTCCCCACCTGGTACTGTCTCCTGTCTCGCTCTACTGTCTCTCCCCACCTGGTAATGTCACGCTCTACTATCTCTGTCCACCTGGAACTGTCTCTCTTTACTGTCTCTCCTCACCTGGTAATGTCGCGCTCTACTATCTTTGCTCACTCGATCTCGTACTGTCTCTATTTACTGTCTCCCCACCTGTACTCTGTCTCTATTTTACTTGTCTCTCCCACCTGGTTACCTGTCTCTTTACTTGTCTCTCCCCACCTGTACTGTCGCGCTCTACTATCTCTCTCCACCTGTAACTGTCTCTCTCTTTACTGTCTCTCTCACCTTGGTACTGTCTCTATTTACTGTCTCTCCCACCTGTAACTGTCTCTTTACGGTCTCTCCCCACCTGGTACTGTGCGCGCTCTACTATATCTCTCTCCACCTGGTGTAGTGTTTCGTCTCTCTTTACTGTGTCTCTCCTCACCTGGTACTGTCTCTATTTACTGTCTCTCCCCACCTGGTACTGTCTCGCTCTACTGTCTCTCCCCAGCTGGCACTGTCTCTCTACTGTCTCTCTGTATCTCGTACTGTCTCTCTGTTCTTGGCACTGTCACTGATAGTTGTGTCTCTCTGTACCTGGCACTGTCTCTCTGCACCTGGTACTGTCCCTGTCTGTGCTTCAGGGATCTTTGTTGCAAAAGTTACTGATGGTATGTATGTTTGTGTGTTTGTGTGTTTGTCTTTCTGTTTGTTTGTGTGTGTGTGTGTTTGTGTGTGTGTGTGTGTGTGTGTGTTTGTGTGTGTGTGTGTGTGTGTGTGTGTGTGTGTGTGTGTTTGTGTGTGTGTGTGTGTGTGTGTGTGTGTGTGTGTGTGTGTGTGTGTGTGTGTGTGTTTGTCTGTGTATGTGTATGTGTGTGTGTGTGTTTGTGTGTGTGTTTTTGTCTGTGTTTGTGTGTTTGTCTATCTGTCTGTGTGTGTGTTTGTCTGTGTTTGTGTGTGTGTGTGTTTGTGTGTGTATGTGTGTGTGTGTGTTTGTTTGTGTGTGTGTGTGTGTGTGTTTGTGTGTGTGTTGTGTGTGTGTGTGTGTGTGTGTGTGTGTTTGTCTGTGTGTGTGTGTGTGTGTGTGTGTGTGTGTGTGTGTGTGTGTGTGTGTGTGTGTGTTTGTGTGTGTGTGTGTCTGTGTGTGTGTGTGTGTGTGTGTGTGTGTGTGTGTGTGTGTGTGTGTGTGTGTGTGTGTGTGTGTGTGTGTGTGTGTGTGTGTGTGTGTGTTTGTCTGTATATGTGTGTGTGTGCGTGTGTAGTGTGTGTGTGTGTGCGTGTGTGTGTCCAGGTCAGTGAGACTGGTAAAGCCCTATTGGACATCCTCCAGCGTGGTCCGGCAACCCCAGAGGGTGACGACGCCCAGCCTCAGGCTCCGCCCACTGCCACGCACGGCATCATGGGAGTTCTGCACGACGTCATGCAGGTAACACCGTCTTGTCCGTCTGTCTCTCTGGCTGACCGTCCATCTGTCTGACTTTCTCTCGACCTGTATGTCTGCAGGGTCACCAAGAGGTGGAGGGGGCGTGGCAGCACCGAAAGCTCCGCCTCCATCAGCGTCTGCAACTCTGTGTGTTCCAACAAGATGTCCGACAGGTACAAACACACACTCAGAAGAACGCACACAGACACACACACATGACCACAGACACATACACGCACACACACGTATATCAAGGTCTCTCTCCATGTGTAGCGTATATCAAGGTCTCTCTCCAGGTGTAGTGTATATCAAGGTCTATCTCTCTCTATGTGTAGTGTATATCAAGGTCTCTCTCTCTTGAGGTGTGGTGAACATCAAGGTCTCTCTCTCTCCAGGTGTAGTGTATATCAAGGTCTCTCTCCAGGTGTAGTGTATCAAGGTCTCTCTCTCTCCAGGTGTAGTGTATATCAAGGTCTCTCTCCAGGTGTAGCGTATATCAAGGTCTCTATGTGTAGTGTATATCAAGGTCTCTCCAGGTGTAGTGTATATCAAGGTCTGTCTCTCTCTCCAGGTGTAGTGTATATCAAGGTCTCTCCAGGTGTAGTGTATATCAAGGTCTGTCTCTCTCTCCAGGTGTAGTGTATATCAAGGTCTCTCTCTCCAGGTGTAATGTATATCAAGGTCTCTCTCTCTCCAGGTGTAGTGTATATCAAGGTCTCTCTCTCTGCAGGTGTAGTGTATATCAAGGTCTCTCTCTCCAGGTGTAGTGTATATCAAGGTCTCTCTCTCTCCCAGGTGTAGTGTATATCAAGGTCTCTATATGTGTAGTGTATATCAAGGTCTCTCTCTCCAGGTGTAGTGTATATCAAGGTCTCTCTCTCGCCAGGTGTAGTGTATATCAAGGTCTCTCTCTATGTGTAGTGTATATCAAGGTCTCTTTCTCCAGGTGTAGTGTATATCAAGGTCTCTCTCTCTCCAGGTCTAGTGTATATCAAGGTCTCTCTCTCCAGGTGTAGTGTATATCAAGGTCTCTCTCTCCCCCCAGGTGTAGTGTATATCAAGGTCTCTCTCCAGGTGTAGTGTGTATCAAGGACTCTCCAGTGTGTAGTGTATATCAAGGTCTCTCTCTCTCCAGGTGTAGTGTATATCAAGGTCTCTCTCCAGGTGTAGTGTATATCAAGGTCTCTCTCTCTCCAGGTGTAGTGTATATCAAGGTCTCTCTCCAGGTGTAGTGTATATCAAGGTCTCTCTCTCTCCAGGTGTAGTGTATATCAAGGTCTCTCTCCAGGTGTAGTGTATATCAAGGTCTCTCTCTCAAGGTGTAGTGTATATCCAGGTCTCTCTCCAGCTGTAGTGTGTGTCCAGGTCTCTCTCCAGGTGTATATCAAGGTCTCTCTCTGCAGGTTGAGGACTGGGTGGAGCAACATGGGGAGGTGTTTCTTAATAAACATACCGGCGTTGGCAAGTCACTCCACCGGGCCAGAGCTCTGCAGAGACGACATGACGACTTCCAACAAGTAGCACAGGTACCTGTCTCACATACCTGTGTTACCTACCTATGCATCCCTACTTTTTTATCTAACCTTACCTGTCCCTAACGAGCAATTTCATTTGTGTCTATCGTGTGTGTGTGCGTGCGCGTGTCTGTGTTTGTGTCTGCATGTGTGTGTGTGTCTGCGTGCGTGTCTGTGTTTGCATGTGTGTGTGTGTGTGTGTGTGTGTGTGTGTGTGTGTGTGTGTGTGTGTGTGTGTGTGTGTGTGTGTGTGTGTGTGTAGAACACCTACACTAATGCAGAGAAGCTCCTGGAGGCCGCTGGTCAGTTGGGCCGCTCTGGAGACTGTGAGGAGAGGGAGATCTACCAGGCTGCTGGGGCACTGGAGACACGCATGCAGGTACACACACACACACACACACACACACACACACACACACACACACACACACACACACACACACACACACACACACACACACACACACACACACACACACACACACGTAGGACCATTCTTATCGTCTTCATAAAGGGTATAGTGTATAATCTGCGTTGTGTTTCTCAGGCGTTCATCCAGCGTGTGGAGCAGAGGAAACTGCTGCTGGACCTCGCCGTGTCCTTCTACACACACACCAAGGAGGTACCACACACAGCTGTGTAGCTCTGGGGGGGGGTTGTTCATGGCCTCTGTGTGTAGCTCTGGGGGGGGGGGGTGTAGCTCTAGGGTGTGTTCATGGCCTCTGTGTGTAGTTCTGGGGGGTTGTGTAGCTCTTGGGAGTGTGTGTTCATGGCCTCTGTGTGTAGCTCTGGGGAGTGTGTGCTCATGGCCTCTGTGTGTAGCTCTGGGGAGTGTGTGCTCATGGCCTCTGTGTGTAGCTCTGGGGAGTGTGTGCTCATGGCCTCTGTGTGTAGCTCTGGGGGGTGTGTGTTCATGGCCTCTGTGTGTAGCTGTCTTCCTGGATGGAGGGACTGCAGAAGCAGATGTCTGCTGAGCTCAGCCTGTGTCCGGACACGGTGGACGCTCTGCAGAGCATGATCAACCAGCAGCAGCAGCAGCAGGCCTAACACTCAGGTACAGAATGCTAACACACAGGCTAACACTCAGCTACAGAATGCTAACACACAGGCTAACACTCAGGTACAGCATGCTAACACACAGGCTAACACTAAGGTACAACATGCTAACACACAGGCTAACACTAAGATACAGCATGCTAACACAAAGGCTAACACTCAGGTTCAGCATGCTAACACACAGGCTAACACTAAGGTACAGCATGCTAACACACAGGCTAACACAAAGGTACAGCATGCTAAGGTACAGGCTCACGCTCAGGTACAGCATGCTAACAAACGCTTGGCTAACACTAAGGTACAGCATGCTAACCAACAGGCTAACACTAAGGTACCTCATGCTTACACACAGGCTAACACTAAGGTACAGTGTGCCAACACACGTTTGGCTAACACTAAGGTACAGCACGCTAACACACAGGCTAACACAAAGGTACAGCATGCTAATGTACAGGCTCACGCTCAGGTACAGCATGCTAACAAACGCTTGGCTAACACTAAGGTACAGCATGCTAACACACAGGCTAACACTAAGGTACAGCGTGCTAACACACGTTTGGCTAACACTAAGGTACAGCATGCTAACACACAGGCTAACACTAAGGTACAGCATGCTAACAAACGCTTGGCTAACACTAAGGTACAGCATGCTAACGCTTGGCTAACCCTCCCATGATGCCACTCAACTACAACATTTTGACCTCTGACCTCATTCTGCTGTAGTCCGACCTTTGACCTAACCCCTTCATCTGGTCTCTAGGATGCGTTACTCAGTGTTATCCGAGAGGGAGAGGACCTCATCCTGCAGCTACGGTACTCACTCACTCACCCACTCAGTCACACACACACACACTCACACTGGAGGTGGGGTTAAAGGTGTGTTAGGTGGTGTTAAGGGTGCGTTTGTTTCAGGCCCCAGGGCAGCTCGGTGGCCCACGTGGAGGTGGGGTTAAGGGTGCGTTTGTTTCAGGCCCCAGGGCAGCTCGGTGGCCCACGTGGAGGTGGTGCTGCAGCAGCTGGAGGAGAACCAGGCCCAGCTGGAGGACGGGTTCCACCACAGGAAGCTCCGCCTGGACGTCTTCCTGCAGATCCGCATCCTGCAGCAGTGCAGCTTGGAGGTGATGACATCACCACGCCGCCTGCATGATGTCAGCGCACCGCGACTGCGACCTCGTCACACCTGTGTCTGTGTGTGTATCCAGGTGACCGGGGAGATGGACGCGTGGATTCAGGATCTCCAGAAACAGTCTCAGGACTTTTCTACTGAGAAGTTAGCGCAGAACCGGCTAGCCGATGCTAACCAGGACCAACTAGCCCCGACGGCAGACAGCCAGGTCCAGGATAAGCTAGCATCCGCCCCCTCCAGGCTGGTGGAGGCTAGCCCAGAGGGGCTAACGGGGCTAACGTTAGCCCCGTCCAGGCTGGTAGAGGCTAGCCCAGAGGGGCTAACGTTAGCACAGCAGCGGATCCACAGGTAGCCTGCAGTCCGTCAGTGACATCACAACATTCTTTCAGTTCCTCCTATTGGTCATCACTGCAGTTTATTAACTCTTCTGATCGATTACGTTTATTAACAGATCGATTCGATTGGTTACTGTAGTTTACCTCGATTGGTTACTGTGAGGGACCGGCGTGGTCTCCTGACGTATCTGGGATACGGCCATCCAGATTCTGAGAGTGTGGGCAAAAATGAGGGCAATTGTCTCAGGACAAAGAAAAGTGAAGTTTTATTTTCTCCAAAACATTCACAAAAAAGTAAAGCAACGTCCCAAAAGAAAAGAAAATGACTGCATCAGTCAGCAAGCATAACCTACGATAGCATAACATATGATAGCATAACCAAAACACACGTCTCTCTACTGGCCTCCCATCAAGCCAGCACCACCTTCAGCCCCCAAATGAGGCAGCCCTTAAATAGGGAAATGGAGTGGACCAATCAAGGCCACTTTGTTCCCCCGACTAGTGTTCCCCCGACCACTAGTCGGGGGAACATCCTGTAGCTAAAGCTACCAATCCTACATAACTGAACAGAAAGTACATTGTGTGAATACAAAACAAACCTGACACTAAATAAACAATCACCAAATACATATATACCCACACCTTGTGCACAACCTATAGATATTTACAAAACAGCTGTTTATACCAACACTCCCTGGGCTATTCCCTGATGGCATGATCCTGAGCCTCCCTGCCCACACTGCCCCCTACCGTGGCGGAAGTCCAATGTCACCCCATCCCAATTATTATATATATATATATATATATATATTATATATTAATATTATAATATAATCATATATATTATATATATAATATATTATATATATATATATATTATATATATATATGCAATCTCATTGGTTACTTTAGTTGACTGAGTGATCTGATTGGCTACTTTAATTAACAGAGCGATCTGATTGGTTATTTTAGTTAACAGGTGCAATCTGAATTGGTTCCTTAATTAACAGAGCGATCTGATTGGTTATTTTAGTTAACAGTGCAATCTGATTGGTTCCTTAATTAACTGAGTGATCTTATTGGTTACTTTAGCTAGCACAGCGATCTGATTGGTTACTTTAATTAACTGAGTGATCAGGTTGGTTACTTTAGCTAACAGAGCGATCTGATTGGTTACTTTAGTTAACTGAGTGATCTTATTGGTTACTTTAGCTAACTGAGGGATCTGATTGGTTACTTTCGTTAACAGAGCGATCTGATTGGTTACTTTAGTTAACTGAGGGATCTGATTGGTTACTTTAGCTAACAGAGCGATCTGATTGGTTACTTTAGTTAACTGAGGGATCTGATTGGCCAACAGGCACATGGAGCGACGGTTAGCCATCAACAACATGACCTTTGAGGTCACTCAACAAGGTCACGACCTTCAGCAATACATCACAGAGGTCATCGCTTCAGGTCAGAACTTCTACTGAGTACTATTGCTGTAATACTAGTAATACTACTGATACTACTATTAGTACTTATAACACTACTTGGTACGACTACTATATACTATTAATACTTCTATAGTACTAATGATACTGCTATAGTACTCCTACTATATTACGAGATGGTGTTATATATGTGTTTGTGTGTATGTATGTATGTGCGTTGGTGTATGTATGTGTGTTTATATATGCGCGTGTGTGCATGTATGCATTTGTGTATATACTGTATGTGTGTGTGTCTCTGGTGTATGTCTGTGGTGTGTGTATCTGTGTGTGTCTCTGTATGTCTCTGGTGTGTGTATCTATGTGTGTGTCTCTGGTGTATATCTGTGGTGTGTGTATCTGTGTGTGTGTCTCTGGTGTGTGTCTGTGGTGTGTGTATCTACGTGTGTGTCTCTGGTGTGTGTATCTATGTGTGTGTCTCTGGTGTGTGTATCTGTGTGTGTCTCTGGTGTGTGTATCTATGTGTGTGTCTCTGGTGTGTGTATCTGTGTGTGTCCCTGGTGTGTGTATCTACGTGTATGTCTCTGGTGTGTGTCTCTGGTGTGTGTATCTACGTGTGTGTATCTGTGTGTGTGTATCTGTGTGTGTGTCTCTGGTGTGTGTATCTGTGTGTGTGTCTCTGGGGTGTGTATCTACGTGTGTGTCTCTGGTGTGTGTATCTGTGTGTGTGTCTCTGGTGTGTGTATCTACGTGTGTGTCTCTGGTGTGTGTCTGTGGTGTGTGTATCCATTGTGTGTCTCTGGTGTGTGTATCTGTGTGTGTCTCTGGTGTGTGTATCTGTGTGTCTCTGGTGTGTGTATCTACGTGTGTGTCTCTGGTGTGTGTCTCTGGTGTGTGTATCTGTGTGTCTCTGGTGTGTGTATCTACGTGTGTGTCTCTGGTGTGTGTCTGTGGTGTGTGTATCTACGTGTGTGTCTCTGGTGTGTGTCTGTGGTGTGTGTATCCATGTGTGTCTCTGGTGTGTGTATCTGTGTGTGTCTCTGGTGTGTGTATCTGTGTGTCTCTGGTGTGTGTATCTACGTGTGTGTCTCTGGTGTGTGTCTCTGGTGTGTGTATCTGTGTGTGTCTCTGGTGTGTGTCTCTGGTGTATGTATCTGTGTGTGTCTCTGGTGTGTGTCTCTGGTGTGTGTATCTGTGTGTGTGTCTCTGGTGTGTGTATCTACGTGTGTGTCTGTGGTGTGTGTATCCATGTGTGTGTGTGTGTCTCCAGGCGTGTCCCTGGGGGCCGACGGCGGTGGGGACCTCTCCTCCCAAGTCGACGAGGCTCTGGTCGTCCTGCAGGAGAAACAGAAGGACCTCCAACTCATCTCCGACCACACACACACACACCTGGAGCAGAGCCTGCAGCTCACACACCTGCACACACAGGTTAAACAGGTACGCACGCACACACACACACCTGCATACACACACACTCAGCTGCACACACAGGTTAAACAGGTACGCACGCACACACACACACACCTGCATACACACACACTCAGCTGCACACACAGGTTAAACAGGTACACACAAACACACACACACCTGCATACACACACACTCAGCTGCACACACAGGTCCTGCAACACACAGGGACACATGCACGCCTGGGGGTACATGAGTACTCTAAACACAACTATCACACAAGTGCTATTGTAATATTAATATTAGGCTGTCAAGTGACTATTATAATAATTTATAATCGCCGTTACCAATCTGTCACCACGTATAACTCACACGATTAAATTTCAATTCTCTAAATTCCGTTATTTCGTGCTGCTAGCCTTCTAGTGAGATCCAGAGAGTGTTGAGAAGGTAACAGATCAAAAAATATCTTTGGTAAGATGGCATATAAAGAAAGAGAAACCGGCAGTGCAATTCCACCCGGTCGCACTTGACATCGGGGAGGTGCAATGACAGTGGTTACCGTTAAACTTCATAGCCCGGGCTCTTCTTGGTTTCTAATCACTGAACTTAGAACAAAACTCTTGCTCA
Source organism: Melanogrammus aeglefinus (assembly GCA_900291075.1). NCBI lineage: Eukaryota > Metazoa > Chordata > Actinopteri > Gadiformes > Gadidae > Melanogrammus > Melanogrammus aeglefinus. Next base: position 1,112 of record OLKM01004433.1, on the reverse strand, counting down.
GCAACGATGGGAAATACTATCAAATGTATTATGAAACCATGGAGTATTTAGTAACTCCATAGGTTACAGGCAATACACACACACAAACAAACACACACACTAACACACACACACACACACACACACACACACACACACACACACACACACACACACACACACACACACACACACACACACACACACACACACACACACACACACACACACACACACACACACACAGGTAATCGGGAGGGTCTGGAGTATTCCCGGTGGTCGGTTACCGGTCCGGGGCGTCGCTGATACTGCGGACAACAACATTAGTTTATGAAAAGTTCTTGCAACGCCGTCCGCAGCCTGAGCTGTGCCCCGCGACCTCTCCTGACTCAAACAGACTCAACAACTGTCAACGTCCCAACCAAGTCCATTTTGTCTAGGGGGGGAAACTGAGCGCCCCCTCCCGGAGTGGTACAGCCCAGGTGGGCCTTGATCTGCGATTGGTCAGAAAGACGTAACAGCTGATGACAACATTGAACTCTCTGCAGGCTCCAACAGAGTGACACACACACACACACACTTTTAAGGAGTTCTTCAAGTCTGTGCTTGTTGTTTTGTTTCCGGTGTAGCTAGATCCGGTATGGTGCTGTAGTTTTTCTAACGTGACTGGTCGTTGCTAGGCAGAAAAAAACTACTACGTTTGCCAAACCAAAAGAGCGTTAAAAAAAAATGAACGGTTAAAATTGGTTTACGCTAATGCCGTTAATAACGCGTTAAACTGACAGCACTAATATATATATGTATATATATAAATATATATACATATATATAATATCTCTTTCCCTTTCTTTCACTCTCTCTCTCTCTCACACTCTTGATGTCTCTCCCTCCCCCTCTCTCCCCCTCTCTCCCTCTGTCACTCTCTCTCTCTCTCTCTCTCTCTCTCTCTCTCTCTCTCACACTCTTGATGTCTCTCCCTCCCCCTCTCTCCCTCTGTCACTCTCTCTCTCTCTCTATCAATCTCTCTCTCTCTCTCTCCCTCTCTCTCTCTCTCTCTCTCTCTCTCTCCCTCTTTCTCTCTTTTTCTCTCTCTTTCTCAATCTCACATCACACCCAAGTAGATGTGAGTATGT
>OLKM01004432.1:0-22474 GCA_900291075.1 Melanogrammus aeglefinus | reverse complement strand
ACCAACAGCAGCAAGCAGCGGTATCCAGCTACAAACCAACCCAGCCAACTACGCGCATCAGACGACTACAACCCACCCACAGCACTGCACAGGCACAGCACATCTACTACCATTCGACGCTACCCAACGCCAGCGAGCAAGCAGCAGCAGCAGCAGCAAGCAGCACAAGGCACCCAGCGACAACACAAGACGTCACTCACACCCTGACTCAGCCCACCAACTTACCCCGAACCAACAGCAGAATACAACACAACCCCAACCTCGTCTACTCAGGCCCAGCAGCAAAGCAACCCAACCCTCAACTCTACTCGAGCCCAGCAGCACACACACACCCAGACACTTCAGACTCTACTCAGCCAGCAGCAGCTACAACCCAACACTCAAATCTACGCTCAGCCAGCACGATCAGCAGAAGAACAACCCCAACACTCAACTCTACCTCAGCTCCAAGCAGCAGCTACAACCAACAACACTCAAATCTACCTCAGCCGCGCAATCAGCAGCTACAACACAACCTCAACTCTACTCAGCGCAGCAGCAGATACACCCAACCCCTGACACTATTCAGCCCAGCAGCAGCAACCTACAACACAGCACCCTCAACACTACTCAGCCCAGCAGCAGCAACTAACTACAACACAACCCTCAACCTTACTCAGCCCAGCAACAGCTACAACACAACCTTTCAACCCTACTCAGCCCAACAACAGCGTACAACACAAACCCTCAACTCTTATCTCAGCCCGAGCAGCATCAGCAGCTACAACACAAACCCCCAACCCGACTCACCCTACTCTACACACACCCCAACAGCAACTACAATACACATCCACAACTACCCACAACACCAGGAAATTCAACAGCCTATCCCAGCCGTCTACAAGGAGAGACCAAGGCTGTGTCTCAACCAAGGACAACGACGGACATGGACACCTGGGGAGCCCGAACTTCCCTAACATTCAAGGCAAGACAACAGTGAAAACCCCACAGTGCGTACAAGGGAACCCCGTAAACAATGATACAAGTACGGGGCCGTACAGAAGACGCACGGCGCACTCACGCGGGAAACATCCTCGGAATCAAGGCAAGAGCAACAAAACACCAGCCTCCCAAACCCGCAACCCGAGCCAAAGATCGCACGACCAAGACGGATCGCCGCACTAAGAGGACCAGGACGAAGGATACCAGTCCGGAACCGGCTCCGGCGATGATGAATGCTCGGACGGCGACAGCGCTGACTTGATAGCACCCCTGATGACGGATGCATGGGATAGAGAAATATTCACATCATGGGGACACCGAGAAAGGCTGGCCCCTGGGGCTACCGCTTGCCTTTGATCACGGCGGGAGCTGTGTGGCCTGGATCAGGGCGTTCGAGGAGGAAACATCAAGTGATATCCTGGCCATAGGAGATCTAAGGGCCATCATCGGCAAAGTCCACGGTTGCGACAAAACAATAGAAACTGAAAAAAAATGACCCGTACTACACAAGTACCAGACAAAACACCCTTCGACAGATACCGGAATGCCTTTTGGGATAACCTCAAACTACAATACCCATCAGACATCAATGCAGTGGGGATCGAAGGCCTTACCATCAAACCAGAAGAGACCGTCCATGCTTACGTAAGGAGAGCGGAAATACTCTGGGCAGACAAAAATGACTGCCACCCGTACGAAACCAACCTGGCAAACAGCACCTTCCGAAAGGCGGTCCTGAGTCCACAACCCCACTCAACTTCGACATACTAGAACAGAAAGGAAGTCATTCATTCCTATACGCCCCAAAATGCAAGACAATTCTTCGCTTTCACATATAGAAATGAACAATACACGACAGAAGGATGCCACAAGGTTTCCGAAGCACCCCCACCATCTTCAACACCTGCCTCAAGGAGGACCTTGCAGGGCTGGATCTCCCTTCAGGCACGGTCCTGATTCAATACGTGGACGACCTCCTCTTGGCAGCTGAGACAAAGGAAGCTTGCCTACAGGCAACTGAAAACTTGCTACAAACAATAGCAGAAAAAGGATACAAACTCAAGAAAACAAAACTACAACTGGTGAAAGAAGAGATTACTTTCTTGGGGAAAGTAATAGGAGGGAATAGAAGAGAGATCGGCAAAGGACACAGAAGCGCGATCAAAACCTATCCAAAGCCAATCACAGTCCGACAAATGCTAGCATTCCTAGGACTGACAGGATATAGCCAGACCTACATCCCTGAATACACCGGCGAAACAACAACACTGCGACAACTCATCACACTACACCGGCGAAACAACTACACTGCGACAACTCATCACCAAAGCAAGACTGTGATGGATCTCACATTATCCACGAGCGGTGGTCTCCCGGATTTGACCCGTCGGAAACGGGAGTATGCACCAGTCCCGGGTAGTTTTGATAAAAACATATACATAGACGCAATAGGAGTACCCCGAGGGGTTCCCAACGAACATAAAGCCCGTAATCAGATAGCGGCAGGATTCGAAACGATTCTATTTTGGTGGTCTATTAATAAAAATGTTGACTGGATAAATACTATAATTAACAACGGTTTGTTGATTTTACAGAAGATGCAGTCAAAGGACTGTCCGAACAATTGGAATCAGAATAGGCTAGCCTTAGATATGTTATTAGCAGAACGAGGGGGGGTGTGCGGGATGATAGGGACAACATGTTGTACTTTTATCCCCAATAACACAGCACCAGATGGGTCCGTGGCCAGGGCGTTGGCCGGACTGCAATCCCTCAAGTTGGAGTTGGCCGAAAACTCCGGTATTAGTGACCCAATAGCTGGATGGATGGAGAACCTGTTTGGTAGGTGGAAAAGCATGATCCAGTCAGTACTCCATCGCGGGAATAATGGCAGTAGCTGTGTTAATTGTTGTCGGCTGCTGGTTGTATTCCCTGGCGCACGAGGGCTACTGAATCGGCTGATCACCACCAGCAGTGGGCGCTACAGAAGTGCCAGGTGATATTCATGCTTACGTAGGAATCAGATATAATCCGTTGAACTTGAACGAGATACCAACTGAGGAACCCGAACCTATCCAATTGCAATATATAGAATAAACGCCACCATTTGTAGCACCTGTATCTAAAATAATCAATATCCTGAATTTACTTGAATAATTAATTGTTGAACCACCAAGACGTTGTGTTTGTTATTATTTAGTATTGTTTGGTTGCGAGTGCAACCCGTTATTTCTGTATCGCTGCATTGATAATGGTACTGTTGATCTTCTTTGAGACGGTTGTTTACAGGCCACCTGTTGCTGACACCACGAAGGAGAACCTGTTTGGAGGCTCCCATGATGTAAAAGTAACCTCTCTGTGAGCTGAGCCCTTGACAAGGAGGGACGAGTCTTGGGTTCATGAATTGCAGGTCCGACGGCGACAGAAGAAACAACGGCTACGATAATAACAACGCCCAGAACCACCCAAATCCATTGCTAGCCTATCAATCATTTTGAATTTTTAAAATTGTATTACCAGGATGTATGTTCATTGCTGTATTGTTAATATGACTTGTATTACCATGTTGATGATTTTTCCTATTTTGATTATGTTTTCGGTGTGGTAAATGGTGTTTATGATTTAAAATATTATTGTATGGGCATCTCATCTGAGATGACCAAGGAGGGATTGTTACGTATTTTAAGAACACAAGCTGTATTTCCCTCACTTAACCACTAGGGGGTAGAACCAAACATATAAGCCGTAAATACTATACATAGCCACAAGGGGAGCAAGACCTTACTGAAGGCTGCAATAAATACTTTAGCCACAGAAGGCAGCACCACAGACCAGGTGAGGAAGCCGAGGGTTATGTCACACCGGCTTCACACACTACTTGCGGTCCGCGCTGTGTGTACATAACATCCTACAGATCGAGCATGTCTCCAGAATTCTTCCGGCAGCTATTTGACAGGGTTAAGGTCTATTGATCAGCTAGGAGAACGCTCGCACGTGCTTAGACACATCTTCAATCTCTCTTTGCTTCAGAGTATCAGTTTACCATACCGAAAATACTTTGTACTAAATAAAGTCTCTTTAAAGCTATTCCTTTGGATTCGACCACTTTCCTTGAAGAACAACGCAATACTATGTTGAATGAATTATTGAAATACTTTTTTTTTTTTTGCAAGAATAGTAGGCTACAGCAAATACAGTTACCTCTTCAGCACTAGAGGCCCTGTATACGGGTCCTTTAGCATAAAAAGCCTGGTGCTTGTTTCAATTGTGGTCATGTATGTTATGTTACAGGAGCTGCAGAAAATCAATTCACAGGGGCAGGAATATCACAAGGTCCATGAGAGATGGCTCAATATTCTCTCGGTCTCACATGTCATTATCATCATGGATGAAAATCATGCACAGGTTGGTTGCTCTCTCTCTCTGCCTCTCACTTCAGTTCAAATAGCTTTGTAGGCATGTAACACTACATATTTTGGCAAGTTAAACATTTATCTCTTATGCTCTCTTGCAAGATGCATAAATGTGTTTTGTTACGCAATAATAACGCCCAGTGAGAGCTGATTAAACAACATTGGCTTTTTCTTGCGTCTTAGTTAATTTAATTTTATCTTAAGACTATTCCAATCAGGCTGACCTGATACTGTACATGCAGATACCATGATGTACACAGTGTCTTAATATAAATAGCTAACTGCATACACATATTACATAGTCAATCCAAAAAAATCCAAGAAATCACACATGTTCATCCATCCCAACATGTACAACATGCACAATGGCTATCATAGGCACCAACCTAACTATAATTTCCCCTCCCTGACTCCAAAACTCTCCCATCCTTGTTGCTAATACATAGTTGTCCTCTTTTTTGGGTCAGTTTGTCACAGGGTTTGAGGCGCAGACATGTGGATATGCTAGAGGATGGAGTATGTGGGAGCAGCAAATCACTGACCAGGGTGACTACACTTCTCCATGAAATTTGCTGTGCAGCAGTCAGACGACTAGAGAGAAGAAGGGAAATGCAAATTGGAGGGAGAAGAGCTTTCGTAGCAATAGATGAGAGCAAGTTCAGACACAAAAGAAAGGTAAGCTTGTATTTTGTTAATAAAATATCAATTTCTGTTTTGTGTTGTATGGTGCAGTATTTAGTAGCTGTTAAAACAAGGACAATAGGTTTTAAAGAAATGAAAGGGATAGTCCACTCAAAAACCATCTACAATCTATAAAGCACCAATGCGATTGCGACTTTAACATTCTCAAATGTTGCTTTTAAGTTGGACTGCCTGACATTTTGTTTATTTTCAGTATGGACGTGGACGATTTGGAAAGACCTGGCGACGTCGCTCGTGGGTCTTTGGGATGATGGAAGTCAGGCGGTCCCGCAGACGCCCTGTTTTAAAACTGGTTGAAAATCGATCCAGGAGGAGATTGCTCCCAATCATTAGAAAATATGTTAGACCTGGAAGTGAAATCATTAGTGATTGCTGGCGTTCCTACAACCAGTTGTCCCATGACGGCTACATACACTACCAGGTAAATCACCAAAGGTATTTTGTCCACCCTGGGACTGGTGCTCACACACAGCACGTTGAACGGGCATGGCGGACTTATAAGGAGGACATCTACAGGTACAGGGGGAACCTGACAGAGAAGGCCTTGAAGATGAACTTAAGGTTCATCGAGTGGAACCACTGGCTCGGGAAAGAGCATAGGAAGGGCATTCTTGGACGCCTATTTAAAGACATAAGAGCATTTTACAAAGTGTAACCAGTGATGAAGTACTGGACTGCGTTGTGTTCACCTCTGTTGTCATCGTTTTCCGATTGAATAAAACACTAGTACTATGCAAAATTATGCAAGGAATTTGTAGATGCCAACAAACCCCTGCAGGAAAAAATCGAAAAAAAATGAGGAAGTGCAGTAATTTCATGTAATTTAAAAAAAAAATATATATATATATTTTAAAGGTACATTGTGTAAGAATTACTCCCATCTAGTGGTGCGGTTGTAGATCGCAAGCAACTCAGTCGTACTTTTCATGCTGCATTCACGTGAAATCGGGCTAAAGGCAGACAGACGACAGCCGCTGCACGTAACGGCATAAACAAGCCTCTATGTAAACAAGTGGCCCGTCAGGACGAAGCAAAACAATACACGTGACAACATGTTGTCATGGCGATGTCGTATTGTTTACCTGACCCACGTTTTACCGGCTTTCTCTGGACTTCTGTGACTAAAATGACATCTGGTTTGTTACCGACGGCCGTTTTTCCGCAGTCCTCACTGCGTTACCACAGTGACTTTTCACAGACGACAGCTCCGGTGTCTCCGCTGAGTTTCCGTGGTTACCTACCGTCACGCTGCCACTGAACGTAAAAACATGGCGACACCACATGGCAGCCAGCACCGAGCTTACCCGCTCCATGTAGATATGAATGATATGAACGGCTCATTCACAGCTGAAAGGAACACTTCACTTTTGGCGCTTTTCCACTACACTTTTCCAGCACGACTCGCCTCGACTCGCCTCGCCTCGACTCGGCCACGTTCCTTTTCCATTACAAAAAGTACCTACTCAACGTGGGCGTGGTCGTCATAGCACGGCGGTGCGAAACTGCGTGACGTCGTTCTATGCGCGACACAAACACAAACAATGGAGGACATGGAGGCAGTGGTGTACTTGCTGCTCGTTCTGTGGCTTTTTGTCACAAACAAAGCAAAAGAAGATAGTCAGAAAAGGCTGCAGGCGGCGAGACAAAACACAACAGAAAAGTACAGGAGAGTTTTGGAAGCCGTACAGCAGTATGAAGCCGAAGATGAGACGATACAAGCTGCTAAGAGACGGCGTATGAGGGTAAGCTAATGGTAGCTATCGCTAGCTTGCTAGCTAGCTCGTACACAATGGTCCATCTGTTAAACATTGTAATGATGTCGTTATTAACTTTTATGCCGCGCGTGCGTTTCAGGTGGTTCTCTCGTCGCGAAGTCGCCGCCTCAAACCGTCGGTCTGGGTGTTCAACCGAGCCTCCGAATGGTGGGATGTGATTGTTCCCGGCTTCACAAACGCCCAGTGGTTGCAGAACTTTAGGATGTCTGAAGAAACGTTGAACTTCCTCTGCAACAAACTGCGTCCAGTTATGGAGCGGCAAGACACGACTTTCCGCGGATGTGTGCCCCTGAAGAAGAGAGTGGCTATTGCACTGTGGAAGCTTGCCACCGGCTCCGAGTATAGGAGTATTGGCCATCTTTTTGGAGTGAGCATAACAACTGTGTGCCGGTGTGTGCAGGACTTTTGTGCTGCAGCAGAGACATTGTTGGTGCCAGAACAAATCTGTTTTCCTGATGAGGAAAAGTTTAAAGAAATGGCTACCTACACCGAGAACAGGTGGGGGCTCCCACACTGTGTTGGTGCTATTGATGGGTCTCATATACCAATCATAGCACCACAGGAGTATCACTGTGATTATTTCAATCGCAAAGGCTGGCACTCCATCATCCTTCAAGGTGTTGTTGATGGAAAGGGGATTTTCTGGAATGTGTTTGCTGGACTGCCAGGGAGCTTGCATGATGCCAGGGTTCTGAGACTGTCCACACTGTGGGAGTTAGCCAGTGGGGGAAACCACTTCCGAGCTCACACCAGGAACATTGGCGGGGTGACTGCTGGCTATTACCTCCTGGGAGACTCAGCATATCCCTTGCAGAACTGGCTCTTGAAACCATTCCAGGACAGGACACCGGACCGACTAACAGCAGAACAGCATTTGTTCAACAAAAAAATTCAGCAGAGCACGGGGTGGTTGTGGAAAATGCTTTCGGCAGGCTGAAGGGAAGGTGGCGTTGCCTCCTTAAAAGGAATGACTGTGATGTCCAACTTGTGAAATCGATGGTTGTGACTTGCTGTGCTCTGCATAACCTTTGTGAAAACCATGGAGAGACTTATGAAAGTGAATGGGATGCCCCTGCAGCAGTCGAGCCGGTGGTGGCAGTGGCACAGGGTGTAGAGGAGGGCAGAGATGTACGAGAGGGTCTGATGCATCACTTGATGTCTTAATTTTGTACTCACTGAATTGTGACCTCCAATAAACCTTTGAAGTTTTTACAGAAATGTCACCCCATTTTGTTTATCATGCATTTCATTTCTAAAGGTTACCAAAAGATTCAGACATAAATTAATTACTAAAGGATTGAAAAGATGTTTACTAATCCAGTAATTTCTTTTAAATTAAATCGGGTCATAAATGTAAATGGAAGAAACCGTTTGCTTAAAACCTGAATAAAATCACTTGGTTTGTTAACTCATGCAGAATTATGAACCATAGTAAAAGTTATTACCATTACTGGGAAATACAGATGGCAGTTATATCAAGGTATTCTAGGCTATCACTAAAGTGTCTATTTTAAACATTTTAATTTACGTCATATAGCATTTGGTAAATTCTCAAGTGTACTGACAGATGAAATAGAAACATGATACAATCACAAAATCGTTTATTACAACCAAATGTCCCATGTGCAAAATACAAACTATATACAGAGTGCCTGCTTAAAAAAATACAAAGTGCATGCTTAAAAAAATAACTATATACAGAGTGCACATTTACAAAAAGCTGTACACATAACGTTTGTCCAGTGTTCATGTTCGCCGGTTCATGGCTTGGACAAGCTGGCCCAGCACGCCAAGGAATGCTTCATTGAATGAAGCATTCTGTGCACCCTCCTGGCGCCTCAACTCAGCTTCCATCTCCCTTGCTTCTCTGGCATCATCCAGGAGCAACTGTATATGCCGATCACGCTGGGCCCGGTTTTGCTCCTGCTGTGCCAAATCTTGGGCCTGAATGTCAGTCATGAGTGCAGTCGTGTCCTGTGTTAACAGGCTCCTTTTTCTCTTGACTAGACAATGAAGAAAGGTAAAAATAGGAGGTGGTTAACCACAGCAATTTTGAAAAGAAATATTGGGGATATACATTTGGAACTAAAGGCTACATGATGTGAAACTTCGCTATTACTACGTACCAGTGCTAACACGGTGAGTGGCGGACGCCGAAGCTGCTGCTGCTGGTGCCGGTGTCGAAGCTGCTGGTGCCGGTGACGAAGCCGGTGACGAAGGTGCCGGTGACGAAGCTGCCGGTGCCGGTGACGAAGCTGCTGCTGGGCCAGGGAAGTTGGCCAAGTCTTCACTGAAGACAATAGCCGAGCCCTCCTCGCCTATGGATTCTTTAACAAAAAGTGTACACACACGCAGTGGCGTGTTCAGGGAGTGGCCTAGGGTGGCACGGGCCACCCCTGAAATCTGATTGGCCACCCCAAGTGCCACCCCAATATTCACGGCACTGAATGTAAACTGAAAGCTTGTTTAGAGTTGCAGTTCCTTCTCAAACCTGAGAGGCAGCAGAGATGCGCTAAAGTAGTATGTAGCCTGCAAAAAAAAAGTCCCGAAGAAGAAGTTTGAGCAAACCTACACATGAAACAAACTGTCTATGGAAGCAACACGTTTCTGGAGCGTCGTCGAGAAAGATGTGAGAAACCTACATTTCACTACACTTACTGTGCCTGTAGTTAAAAGCTGTAACGGTTAATAAGCTAAACGTTTATCCTGTCTTGTTTTATTTCTTTTTATTGTAATTGGCACAAGGCTGTCATCATCTCATCTCATTAGCAAACACTGTTTTGACTGTCAACGATGCTAAAGCTAACATTTAGCTATTGCAAGCAAACACAAGAACAGGCGAATTGCACTGTTTTTAACCTCCTGTTTACCTAAGCTTAATAGTCCATGAGCCAGGGGTCTGTACCTCCAACCATTGTTGCACATGTTAAGTTTTGCACAGTTTTGTTAAGGTCATATTTTGCCCAAAGAGTCTTATTTATTTTAATTTTGTTGGCACTTTATTTTGTTGGCACTTTATTGTTGCACATGTTAAGTTTTGCACAGTTTTGTTAAGGTCATATTTTGCCCAAAGAGTCTTATTTATTTATTTTAATTTTTGTTGGCACTTTATTTTGTTTTGCACTTTATTGTTGCACATGTTAAGTTTTGCACAGTTTTGTTAAGGTCATATTTTGCCCAAAAGAGTCTTATTTATTTTAATTTTGTTGGCACTTTATTTTGTTGGCACTTTATTGTTGCACATGTTAAGTTTTGCACAGTTTTGTTAAGTTCATATTTTGCCCAGAGTCTTCAGAAAGTGCATTGTCTTTTTTGTTATGTACTGTTGAAGTTAGAATAAAGTATGGTAGTTTTCAATCAACATTTGTATGTTGCCTTTTCCTGAATGTTGTGACAAGGTCTGTTCTTGCTTGCAGTGTTAGTAAGTGAAGTAGATATGGGTTGTGGATACAAAAATGGTAAATTAATGCTATGGTGACACCTGGGTGTGGGTGTGCATACGTGAGTGTATATGTCTGCGCAGACGCTCCTGCTCACACTTCATGCCACCCCTGCATATGTCAGTGCCCCACTGGTGCCACCCCTATCAAAAATGTCTGGACACGCCACTGCACACACGGCTTAAGTACAAGCACAACACGAAATGGCAACATGTTATAACATAGCACTGACCCTAACCCTTGATATGTTGACTTTATGTTTTGTTGTCAGAAGCGAATACTTTGAAGCAGAGCAAGGAGGTTGGCATTAATTGCTGCGACTAGCTAGCTTATTTGTGTCTGCACACATGAGACAACGATGTCTTTTAAACGAAGTTAAGAGTCAAAAATACTGCTTTCCACCAACGGGATAAGTACCGGTTACACTACTTGAAATTAAAGTCACAAAACACACTTACCATCCTCCATCATGGCTTCAAGCCACAGTCGTGGGCCGAGTCCGATGGCGCCCTCCCTCCCGTTGCTCGCGCGGTCGGCGACCATAAATACCGTCCATAAGATCGAACCACTTCCAACTTTTGCAGTCCGACCCACTCCGGCCGTTGTGGTCCTTTATGGCCCGATAATCACTCTTCAGTTTTTTGAGTTTCTCCCGGCATTGTTTCATTGATCTTTTGAAACCGTGAGCGGCTAGCAACTGGGCAACCTCCTGATATACCCTCTCATTCCGGGTTGCTCCGTCAAGTTCTCGCTGTATCCTCTCTTCTGCGACGACACACAGAAACGTCTGCACCTCGGTAAATGACCACGGTGTACTTTTTGCCATGTTACCTTCCATGTTGACGGTATTTAAACATGGCGGGCTTTTATATTCTGTAGGACGTCGCGCTTCCAGTGACGACAGTCTCTGACCAATCAGCGGCCAGCAGTGGTCGACGTCACATTTTAGTACCGGCTTGACTCGCTTGGAACCTCACCAGAGCAGGTACTAAAATAGTACCTGGTACCAGGTACTTTCCCTAGTGGAAACGCAAAAAGAACCGAGGCGAGTCGAGGCGAGTCGAGGCGAGTCGTGCAGGAAAGGTGTAGTGGAAAAGCGCCATTTGTTGATGGGGGGGATTACTGATGAATGAAAAACAGACTGAAGAACCAAATAATCGATTTTCATGAATAGATAACAGAAGAAGTTACACAATGTCCCTTTAATGTATTACTGCACTGTTTTTTGTTTCATCTGGTGGGGATTCAACCACCTTTGTTGTATCGAAAAACCTTTTAGTGGGTAGTTGGACTTTGGTTTCTTTTCTCCTTGCCCCTGTTTGATATTGTTCAATAATTTCCACTAGGATGTTGTCAGCCTTACTCATTTTATTTAGGCATAGTAGTAGTAGGCATTGTCAGTTTGCACGTTGGATCAGCAATGTTTTATTTTGTTACGATTATTTCTACCTCTTCTGACCCTGACACTTTTTTTGGTGTTACATTTCATACAAGATGCAACTGCACTTTGAACTTTTTGCACTTGTTTATAACATGTCCTACTTGTTTTGAATTACACTTGAAAGCTACGCCACTGTGTTGTACTTTATGTATTGAAGTTACTCTTGTCAAATTTTGCAGATATTAAACTTTTTTTGTCACAGGTTGTGTGAAGGAGTGTAACAAAATGCATTGTATCTTTATGTAAAGGAAAGTACATGGTAATATCATTGAAACAAACCACGCTTCCTTTTACAGTACAATTCCACCTTCCTTACAGGGTAACTACTCTGTAAAACTCTGATATCATTCCGATATTTACCTGTTAATTATCAGGGAGATATGGGAGTTACTGCCAGATACCAGGTTCAAAACTACACACCCTGATGGGTAGTAGGATTACAATTACCAGGAAAGTACATGGTAATATCATTGAAACAAACCACGCTTCCTTTTACAGTACAGTTCCACCTTCCTTACAGGGTAACTACTCTGTAAAACTCTGATTTCACCCTGATATTTACCTGATAATTATCAGGGAGATATGGGAGTTTTTGCCAGGTACCATGTTCAAAACTACACTCCCTGATGGGGGGCAGAGGATTATAACCTACAGTTACCAGGAAAGTACATGGTAATATCATTGAAACAAACCACGCTTCCTTTTACAGTACAGTTCCACCTTCCTTACAGGGTAATTCACAAGGTTTTACCTGATAATGTAAATTGTAACTACTGGGTAATTAGAAAGTAATTACTTGGTAAATAGTTGCAAGTTATACCCTCACTGTCTCTACACAGGTTGACTGGTAATACATCATCTATAATTCCTGGATAAATACCTGATAGTTTTCAGTATATTTCTAGTAAATACTAGATAACTAGTTGGTATTTACCAGGTAAATATCAGGTAACTACCACATAAATAAGTGGTAGTTACCTGGTTAATATGTGATCATTTTGAGTAAATACCTGGTAATTACCAGGTAAATATCTAAGTTATTATCACCCTAACAAAGTCACATATAGACACATTCAGTGGGTTTATAGTCTACAATATGCAATTGCAGGATATCTACCAGGTAATTATTGGGTAAATACCAGGTAACTTGTTGGTATTTACCAGATAAATATCAGGTAAATATTTTTAACTACTGGGTTTAAAATCTACAATATACAATTACTGCGTATCTACCAGGTAATTATTGGGTGAATGCCTGGTAGTAGTCAGGAAAATATCTTGTAAATACTGCGTAATTACCTGATAATAACCTGGTAAGTACTTAGTAATTACCTGGTAAGTACTTGGTAATTGCATTTAATTACCTGGTTATTACCTAGTAAATACATCTTATTACCAGGTAATTAGCTGGTTATTACCGTACTGTAAAAGGAAGGGTTACCGAAAAGGGTTATGGTAGGAACGTTAAGAATGCTTAACAGGAACTGGAATTTATAGATTCATGGTTCAAATATTAAGGATCATGCTTTTGACGTGTAACTAACGCATTTACGCGGGCAGCGATCCGCTGCCAGGCTTTGGTTCTCCGGGTTGCAGAGGCTTTAGCTTTCCCTTTTCTTGTGATTATGTCCTTCTCCTCGCCATAGCTCTCCAGGAGTACCTGGAGTTCCATTTCATTGAAATAAGCGGCCCGTTTCGTCATTTCGATCAGGGTTTCCATGATCCATACATCATGTCTTTTTTAGGTTTGGCGTGGACGCGCACAACCCTGGGTTAACCAACTCCGAGTTGATTAAACTAATGCATAACCGCTGCTGTGGAACCGAAAACTCTGGGTAGGTCGGCACAGGGTCAATCAACCTAGAGTTCAGCGTTAACTCAGTGTTTGTTAAACCTCCGTTCGTGGAACACCCCTCTGGACTTTTCTCTGTACCCCGCTTGTTGCTCCCCGCATCAAAGATGCGCCATCATAGGCCTGGGCAATGTGCTTCCCATCTTGCCCTTAAAAGAGGATAGTGTGCAGCCTTTCCAATAATGCTGTGGCGATTGTGTCTGAGGACGCACCTTCTAGCTGGATGAACTCAAAAATGCGCGCCTGGATGTTGTTCTGGCCGTTGATATAGCAGCACAAACACAAGCTGACAGTGTGTGGTCATTACTTCTTCCAAGATGTGCTCTCGCAGCAATACCAGCATACAGTCTAAAAGTTTTTTGAACTGTTTTTGACGTACCTTTGAAGACGGTGGCATTCTTCAAGTGTTCCTCCAACACAGTGTCAATTGAAGCCATCAGATTGAATAACCCCCAAAATATCCCAGCTTTTGTCGATTCGTCACGTTCATCGTGCCCCCGCATAGCCAATTCAAAGGCACCACAAAATTTTACACAATCAATGAGTTTTGGCAAAATATGTCGATTTTTGTCAACCTCTTCGTTGTGTCGTCTTAGCCCTATTCGATGACCCTCATCCAGCTGTGTAGCGATGCTCAATCTGCCTACCATGGCTAGTTTGACACAGTTATTCATGTGAATCATGGATCGTTCATGTTTCTTCAACCTATCAGAGAGATGCTTGAGGTCTGTTATTCCAGTTTCGGTTTAGGCACAATCAGATGAAAAATTAAAAAGCAGACAAGGAAAGCAAAACAGAGCATTTTTTGATCCGCATCCAGTTAGCCAGGCCTTTTTGTCAAACTAAGTCAGCGTGAAACTCCTTGTGTAGGACTTCTGCTTCTCTTTGGAAGGCTCTCATCTTTTTCATCTCATCGTCATCGGCTTACCCGGGGTCGGGTTGCGGGGGCAGCAGCTCTAGCAGGGGGCCCCAGACTTCCCTTTCCCGACCCACATTGACCAGCTCTGACGGGGGGATCCCGAGGTGTTCCCAGGCCAGTGTTGAGATATAATCTCTCCACCTAGTCCTGGGTCTTCCCCGAGGGCTCCTCCCCACTGGTCGTGCCTGGAACACCCCCAAAGGGAGGCGCCCAGTGGGCATCCTTACCAGATGCCCGAACCACCTCAACTGACTCCTTTCTAAGCAAAGGAGCAGCGGTTCTAATCCGAGCTCTTCACGGATGACTAAACTTCTCACCCTATCCCTAAGGGAGAAGCCAGAAAACTCATCTCCGCTGCTTGTACCCGTGATCTTGTCCTTTCGGTCATCACCCATCCCTCATGACCATAGGTAAGGATAGGAACGAAGATTGACCGATAAATCGAGAGCTTTTCCTTACGGCTCAGCTCTCTTTTCGTCACAACGGTGCGGTAGAGCGAACGCAATTCCGCTCCCGCTGCTCCGATTCTCTGGCCAATCTCACGCTCCATCGTCCCCTCATTCGCGAACAAGACCCCAAGGTACTTGAACTCCTTCACTTGGGGTAAGGACTCATTTCCTACCCGGAGTAGGCAAACCAGCAGTTTCCTGCTAAGAGTCCTGGCCTCAGATTTAGAGGTGCTGATCCTCATCCCAGCCGCTTCACACTCGGCCGCCATCCGATCCAGTAAGTGCTGAAGGTCACAGGCCGATGATGCCATCAGGACCACATCATCTGCAAAGTGATGAGATCCTCAGACCACCAAACTGCAACCCCTCCCCACCACGACTATGACTCGATATCCCGTCCATGAATATCACAAACACGCATTGTTCCTCTTCAATCTGAGGTTCGACGATCGGCCGAACCCTCCTTTCCAGCACCTTGGAGTAGACTTTACCAGGGAGGCTGAGAAGTGTGATACCCGGGTAATTGACACACACTCTCTGTTCCCCCTTTTTGAACAGGGGGACCACCACCCCAGTTTGCCACTCTTTGGCACTGTACCCGACTCCCATGCAATGTTGAATAGGCGTGTCAACCATGACAGCCCCGCAACACCCAGAGCTTTTAGCATTTCTGGCTGGATCTCATCAATCCCTGGGGCTTTGCCACTGCGGAGATGTTTAACTACCTCAGTGACTTCCATCAGGGAAATTGACGACGAACCACCATCAACCTCGAGCTTGTGTTAATCGGATTCAGGACTTCCTCAAAGTGTTCCTTCCAATGTCCGACTACCTCCTCAGTTGAGGTCAACAGAGTCCCATCCTTACTGTACACAGCTTGGAGCCCTTCCAGCCTGTCGGTACCCTGCAACTGCGTCAAAGGTCCTCCGGGATAACATATCCCGAAAGGCCTCCTTCTTCAGTCGGACGGCTTCCCTGACCACCGGTGTCCACCACGGTGTCCGAGGGTAACCGCCCCTTGAGGAACCTAAGACCCTGAGGCCACAACTCACCGCTGCAGCTTCAGCAATGGAGGCTTTGAACACCGCCCACTCCGGCTTAATGCCCCCAACCTCCACAGGAATGCTAGAAAAGCTCCGCCGGAGGTGTGAGTTGAAGATCCCAAGGACAGGGGCCTCCTCCAGACATTCCCAATTCACCCACACTACTTGTTTCGGCTTACCAGGTCTGTCGAGATTCTCACCCCATTCCCTGATCCAACTCACCACCATATGGTGGTCGGTTGACAGGTCCGCCCCTCTCTTCACCCAAGTCCAAAACATGCCGCCTCAGATCAGATGACACGCTTACAAAATCGATCATCGATTCTCGGCCTAGGGTACTCTGGTACCATGTACAATTAGGAGCACCCTTATGTTCGAACATGGTGTTTGTTATGGCAAATCCATGACTAGCACAAAAGTCCAGTAACAAACGACCACTCGGGTTTAGATCAGGGAGGCCGTTCCTCCCCACCACGCCTCTCCAGGTGTCTCCATCGTTGCCCACATGGGCGTTGAAGTCTCCCAGTAGAACTACGGAGTCTCCTACTGGAGCCCCATACAGGACTCTATTCAGGGTCTCCAAGAAGGCTGAGTACTCTGAACTGCTGTTCGGTGCATACGCAAAAACAACAGTCAGAGTTTTCCCCCCCACCACCCTTAGGCGTAGGGAGGCGACCCTCTCGTCCACCGGGGTAAACTTCAACACTGCGGCGCTCAGCCGGGGATTTATGAGTATCCCCGCACCGGCCCGGCGCCTCACGCTAGTAATGCACGATATAAACGATATACGATATGAACGATAAAAGATAGCCGACGATAGTGATTTTAATTATATCGCGGTATCACGATAATGCATGTTGACGCAAAATATTTTTTTACGTGTTTTTTTTAATTTTTGGTTTGTTACGATTCCATTTCACATTGCAATTTTCGCAAACAGTGCCAGAATTTGTCAACAAACCTGCATGTGCGCAAAGAACGTTGAATCATTGGACAAAAAAGTCTGCGGGGTAAAGCGTTAAAGGAAGAACGAAAGGGGGAGAAAGCGCCGGTGAATGTTAACAATCATGGATGTCCAGCGTGATGATCTGCGGACCGGTCCAACTCCTTGTCCCTCATCCTTAGCCTACTCGGAATGTGATAAATGCATCAGCATTTTTATCTATATTTTCCAGCATACTTTTTATTGGCTTTGGTCGGACCGTCGGGTGAAATTGAGTCGTGGCTCAACATGGAGCAAAGAGGAGACGGAATGTCTTTTGGATATCGGACTCAAATATCCAATAGACGTTCCGTCTCCTCTTTGCTCCATGTTGAGCCACGACTCATTTTCACCCGACGGTCCGACAACGTACTGCTAATCTTGGAGCTAATCAAACAATAATTCTTATAATGCACGCGGCTGAGCGGGTGCCTGTTACGGCCAAAGAGGCCAGTGGCGGTTTTAGACACGGGCCACCCGGGCGGTGGCCCGGGGCGGCACTTTTTCAAGCCACGTGGGGGGCGGAACGACCAAATAAATAAATAAATAATAATCTGGGCTGCGAAGCGGTTTTGGCGCCCCCTGCGGCTGCAGGCGCTCCTGCTTGCGCCCCTGCTTGCTAATGCTGCGTTCGAGTATTCTCTGCGAGCCGACTCGGATCTCGGATCGGACGCCACGCCCACACTAAAATCGTTTCATTATTTCGCTCGGTCGTTGGAGGGAAAACATGGACGCCACCCAGAAAGCTGTTGTCGCGGTAGCATTGGCAGAGTACCGGGCGCTCCAGAATAGGTAGGCAATAGGCCATAGGCAGAGATACGGACGCAGATAAGGCAATAGGCCATAGCAGAGATACGGACGCAGTAAGGTATCGCAGTAATACCAGTGCAATAGTGTAATAATTAGATTTTCTTAAGTGTGTTTTTACATGTGTGTTTATTTATTCTATTTTGTATTTGTATATTATCCTTAATATTTTACATTATTGTATCTCTGCTTTTTTTTGTATAGTATTCTTAATGTTCTCTGCTCTTCATTTTTTCTTTGTCTCGCCCGGGGTGTAATTCCATGTAGAACTGCCACTGAAAGAGGCGTATGATTTTTAGAACTTGATCGGACCGAGGTGTGTTCGCTTTCACATCTCAAGCGAAACAAGACCACCTCTCCGGCTGGGTCTCGGTCCAGCTGTTTGGTCCGTTCCTGAGTTTGATGGTTTGTATTCGCAACAGCCCAGAATGTCCACACCAAGGGACCAAACTCGTTTAGTTCGCACTAAACAAAGGAATCAATTCAAAAAGACAAAATCTGTATTAAACAGACAAGCAACAGCTTGGCTGTTCCGCTCTCACACTGTGGAACACAACCTCCGTTTGATCGATAAGAAAAATCACGTGATCGACACAATTCGTAACAATCAATGATTGATCATCAATTAATCATGCCCATCCCTAATTGTCAGTACAGTGTCTGTTCCTTATCTAAAAAGAGACCCGTTTTTCCTGTTCTCTGCATCTTAAGGCATTTAAGGACTTAAACTAAGTGTAGTGCCTTTCAGAGTGGTTTGCACTAAAGGAAAGAAACCCAATACTTGACGCTTTTTCTTTGTTAAAGTCTCTGCAGCTATTGTGCTTGAATTTTATTTATCTGCAACATTATGTTGAATGATTACAGTGTTGCACAATCAATGTTCTCCAAACGACATACTGAATATCTCTTTTTTTAGGGTCCATGTAACCTGTTCTGAAATGGTTATTTTATGATTTATATATCGTGATATTTATCGTTATCGCAATAGGCTGCAATGTATATCGCAATATGGATTTTAGGCCATATCGCCCATCCCTACCTCACGCCTCTGGCAACTCCAGAGAAGAATAGAGTCCAACCCCTATCCAGGAGTACAGTACCAAAGCTGAGACTGTGCGTAGAGGTAAGCCCCACCAGATCTAACTGGTAGCACTCCACCTCCCTCACAAGCTCCGGTTCCTTTACCCACAGTTTACCCACAGAGCCAGCTTCTGCCGCTCAGATCTGGTCCGTCGGGACCCCTGACTTTCACCGCCACCCATGTGGCAGCGCACCCGACCCCAGCGGGTCCTCCTGCAGGTGGTTGGCTCACAGGATGAAGAGGGGGGATGTGCCACGTAGCCTGTTCGGGCTGTGCCCGGCCGGGCTCCGTGGCAAACCCGGCCACCAGGCGCTCGCCAACGGGCCCTCCGTCTTTGGAAGGCTATGTAATATAAATGTTCTTCGCCCTGTCTGGTCTGAGTTGTTTAATTCGAACCTTTTCAGCGTACATTCTCCTTCCAAATGGGTTTTCTAAGAGCGATTGAACCGAATTCGGGGGTTATTCTTCCATATTGAGCACAGCTGCAACACAACTCATCATTTTTGAAACAATTCACGCACGCAACACAACTGTGTGTGTTTTTGACGTTGTTGTTGCTAGGTTACCAGGGATGGGGCTCCAAGTGCCAGCGCCCCAAACCCTTCATTAAAAGTGAATGGCATCAGAATTGCTATGGCCACTCTAAGTGAACAACGGTTTGGGGTGCCGTGAGCTGGCGCCCCTAGAAGTCAAATTAGTCTGTTTAGGGCCTGAATTTCGCCATGAAAGATAAATACAGTGCCAGAATATTAATTCAGTGTGCATTCTAAGTAAAAATTAAATGGTTCAAAATTTTATTTATTTTTTATTTTATTTTCTTTGGTGGGGGAGGGGGGGCGGTGCCCTAGCGCCCTCTATGGGCCAGCCGCCACTGGTATCATGCCCTACTGCCAGCATTTATTATTAAATAACTGTAGATGTTTTAATTGATGTCTTATTACCTTTTCTTATTTATTACACTCGTTATAAAAACATTTCAAGAAATGTATGCATTATTTGCTGTTCCAGATCAAGCCAAATCAAAAAGTTATGTCATCCCTTTTCCCTGAAGGATGGCTGACTCTAGCTTCAGGATACATACAAGGGGAGGCCCTAGAATCTGTCCCCGGGGACATAAAAGGTCCTCCCTACAAATATACCCTCTACACGACTCAGTGGAGCATAGACATGGGAGACATGCAATCGAGTATAGACTGGAAGCATGGCCCATAGCCTCATTTACATGTAGGCCTACTTGCAAGTGTAAGATTTACAAAAGAAAATATAGTACTTTTTTATGTATGGTTGTTTGCAGTATATTAGGCCCATATCTGTGGACTAAAGTAGATTTGTTCAGCGCATAACATGAACATTTTGATACAAGAATGAACAAATGTAAATGAGATTATGGATAACATACATAATTGTTTTCGTATGGATAATATTTCTTAATGGTTCATATGTTCTTGGCATAGCGATTTTGAAGGCTGTGAATGAGTGTCGACATTTAGAAGAACGCAGTATCGTGGACTTCCTGTAGAGTGCAGTGTAATCTTCTCTTCTGCCTGCTCCTTCCAACTGTTTGAGTTTATCTGACCAACTATCCGACCTTCACATCTCCTTAGCGTAGGCCTACAGATGATTGAACTAAATCAGATTAATTTGAATAGTATACACATAGTCACTTGAAGTTCTCAATAGCCCTAACATAGTTTGCAACTTTTAGTTACATAGGCTTTATATACTATTCTGATAATAGGCCGAAAATAGTAGGCTACACATATTTTTAATATATATATTTTTTAAATAAGAATTGTTTGTTTAATTTGGTTGGTTACCCTGAATTATAGCTAATACGAATGAGAGTTCCTTCTGTTGTTCAATGAACAAATTGGTCCCACACCCGCTGGGCATATGCTTATGCTTTCCTAAGTGACTTTAAGCTGCGGTACGACAGCCGGCGGCTTATCATGAAAGGCTTGTTCTAAGTGTTCCTCTTTTTAAAAACAAAAGGTTTAAGGGCAGCCATTGCCTTACAATTGTTGTAGAATCCCTTTTGTTTTGTTAAATTACGCTCATTAGAACATATGCCATGCATTAGGGCAGAGTTTCAAAAAGGCTTAAAAACGGTCAAATCTGTGTGTGTGTGTGTGTGTGTGTGTGTGTGTGTGTGTGTGTGTGTGTGTGTGTGTGTGTGTGTGTGTGTGTGTGTGTGTGTGTGTGTGTCTTTGCGTGTATACATTTCAAGCTTGTGTTGCTCTCAGGGCAGGTCAGGGTGAAGGTGGTGCAGGCTGCTGTGTCGTGTCGGAGGCAGGGGGCCCTGGAAGCCATGAAGGGACAATAGTGGGAGGTCCCTTGAGGGACTGCCGGCTAGGGCCACTTGTCTGAGGCTTTGGTTTATCCTATTTAATCAGGACCCTGAGAGACTGGCACAGCCTCCATTGGTCATAATGCCGTGGGTCAACGTTGGCTCTGACTGAAGCCCATGTAGACAATGTCTTTGTCAATCAGCCTTAACCAGAGCAAGATACTTTAGAGTGAATATGCTTCAATAAATGCAAAATATTTAATTATTGTCAAAAATGCTCAGAAAAACTATCTATAGGAATTCTTAGATTAGACAATAAGGCCTACCAACAAATGGTAAAATATAGTCCTACGGATCATGCAACAGCATTTTTATACGTTTCCTTCGATGGAACAGTTGCTGTCAATGTGAAATCAGGTATGAAGTTCATCATCTCGTCATGTTCCATGGA
Source organism: Melanogrammus aeglefinus (assembly GCA_900291075.1). Classification (NCBI taxonomy): domain Eukaryota; kingdom Metazoa; phylum Chordata; class Actinopteri; order Gadiformes; family Gadidae; genus Melanogrammus; species Melanogrammus aeglefinus. The sequence goes on along the minus strand of OLKM01004432.1, from coordinate 851 downwards.
AATTCATTAATCTAAAAAATACAACCAGATAATAAAGAAATGTAAGGAAGGATTTCTGCTTTGTAGCGATTCCGCTTGGCTTGGACCATAATTTGTAGTTGTTTGTATGGGACATGCATGCAGTAGTTAGTAGTTAGGGGTGTTGTAGCAATAATGTTTCGGGGGCTTCTGTCAATCCAGCGCCATTATAGATGGAGAGTGAGACAGGCTCCTTGGCTGGCTCTCTACACTCTTCTGTCTTGTCTTCCTCTTCCAAGTGCAGCTAGTTTGAAGCATTCGCCCTAGCATTCACCCTTTTTTTTATCTTGTGCGATCTGTAGAACGCTGCTTGAGATGCAGAAGCTGCTGTTACACTCAAGAGCTGTGATTTGGGTTTCTGCTTGGTGAAGGGCTTCTGTGGTGGTGACGGGATCGCAGGTGCTGCTTTCGAGCACCTGTGTAAAATTTTTAATACGCATACTTCGGGGTTCCAGCAAGCACAAGGGCTTACATAAGATTTGGTGCGTGGGATGGTTCAACACATTCTAAAATCCATCTGGGGGTCCTGAAGTCTAATAAACGAAAAATTCAGATAGACCATTTCCAGCCAGGCTATAATAACAGCATAGGGCTATCATCGTTGTACATTTCACAGGATTTAATTAACCTTGTAGAATTTTTTATATATCTCGGCCTAATATTTACTTTGACAGTAACATTACAGATTCCAATACAAGGCGTGATTAATTATTGCAGTAAAATGCGAAAAATGATGGCGATTCTTGAGACCGTAGGCTGATTGTAGTTAATGTGTGTTTTATAGGTGCCATGCCGTAATTCCAAGGCCTTATTGTTCCGACGTCTATGCCACT
>OLKM01004431.1:0-22480 GCA_900291075.1 Melanogrammus aeglefinus | reverse complement strand
CGATACTGTTATTGTCTCCCGCGATACTGTTTTGATGCCCCCGCCGGTACTGTTATTGATCCCCCGGCAATACTCTTATTGATCCCCCGCCGATTACTGTTATTGATCCCCCGCCGATACTCTATTGATCCCCCCGCCATACTTATTGATCCCCCTCGCGATGTACTCTTATTGATCCTCCGCCGATACTGATATGATCCCCCGCCGATACTCTTATTGATCCCCCCGCCCATACTTTTTATGACCCGCCGATACTGTTATTGATCCCCGCCCATACTCTTTTGGATCCCCCGCGATACTGTTATTGATCCCTCGCCCATACTGTTATGATCCCGCCCTACTCTTTGATCCCGCCGATACTTTATTGATCCCCCGCCGATACTGTTATTGATCCCCCCGCGATATGTTATTGGACCCCGCCATTACTGTTATTGATCCCCGCCGATACGGTTATTTGATCCCCCGCCATACTGTTATTGATCCCCCGCGATACTGTTATTGATCCCCCCGCTGACTGTTTTGATTCCCCCGCCGATACTGTTATTGATCCCCCCGCCGATACTGTTATTGATCCCCCGCCGTATACTGTTATGGATCCCCGCCGATTCTTATTGATCCCCGCCGATACTGTTATGTCCCCCGCGATACTGTTATGATCCCCGCCGATACTGTTATGAGCCCCCCGCTGATACTGTTTGATCCCGCCGCCGCCGCCGCCCGCCGATACTGTTATTGATCCCCGCGCGATACTGTTCTGATCCCCCCGCGATACTGTTATTGATCCTCCCGCCGCCGCCCACCAATACTAAGTTATTGATCCCCACACCGCTCACCAATAGTCCAGTTATTGATCCCCACGCCGCTCACCAATACTCAGTTATTAGTCACCACACTTCTCACTAATACTCCAGTTATCAATCAGGGTTATCTTTACAAACAGATATCGGCATTGGAATCCAATGTCCTGTCTCCGTCTACACCAGACATGCTGCCCATTGTCCTCAGGGGTGAACCGGCACCCCTCGTGAGGTCAGGGGTGGGGGTCAGGGGTCGGAGGGCCTTTCCAGTGTGAAGACTCAGGGGTAGGGGTTGGGTGAGAGGGGTCGGGGGGCCTTCCAGTCTAAAGTGGTGATGTCCAGCCTTCTGTAATCTGCAGCTGTTTGGTAAGGACATGGTGGAGCGGAGGAGGCACACCCTGTTGGACCTGGTCAGGACCCCCGGGGTGAGGAAACAGTCCCTCATCGTTTTCTACCTATGGTACGCTCACGTCTGCCTCTCTGATTCTGTCTATCTGTCTGACTGTCTGTCTGTCTGTCTGTCTGACTGTCACTTTAATTATCTGTCTCCAGGTTTGTGACGATCTTCATCTACTACGGTATGTCTTTAAACATCTCTGACTTTGGGGACAACCTGTACCTGGGCCACCTGCTCTTCGGCCTGGTGGAGGTCCCAGCCCGCACCATGGTCCTGTTCACTGTCAACCGCTCCAGGAGGCTGACCCAGGCCGGCTCCCTGGTGCTGGGGGCGCTGGCCTGCCTGGTCCTGGTGCTGGTACCCCACAGTGAAGGTACCTGCTAGGTGTGGATGTATATCCACTGTCCCATACTCTGAGGTCTGTTACAGTAGAGCAGCATTAGATAAAGGGTGAATGGACTTCATTTATATTGCGCTATTCTAACCAGTGGCCACTCAAACTGCTTTAGAATATCCCCCAACAGTCACCTGTTCATCACACACCGACGGCGGAGTCAACCCTGCCAGGCCACGGCCAGCTCGTCGGGATCAGTTGGGATGAGGGTGTCTTGCTCAGGGACACCTCGACACTAGCAACCTTCCGGTTACCACCCAACCTGTCTACCTCCTGAGCCACTCGCGGCCCATATATGCTGCTTCAAAGCTTCATGAGGCTTACCTCCTACCTTAGACCAGGGGCAAGATGGTCCAGTGGGCAAGATGGTCCAGTGGGCAAGATGGTCCAGTGGGCAAGATGGTCCAGTGGGCAAGATGGTCCAGTGGGCATGGTGTTTGACTCCAAGGGGAGGTGTTTGATTGATACCCCTAACCCCTGCCTTTGGATCTGGAACCCAAGTCACTTTGGGGGGGGGGGGGGGCATCCGTGGGCTACTGGTTAAGGAGTTGGACCGGTAACCGGAGGGCGGCCAGTTCCAATCCTGTAATGTAAAAAGACAATTTGGACGGGGGGGTAGTTGTGCAGCACTCTCCTATGTCATCATCCATGGATGAGGTACCCTTGAGCAAGGCACCCCAAACCCCCACCTGCTTCCCGGGCGCTGCACTGCTGTAGCCCCCCGCTCCGAGCGCCCTGGTGGGCCCCATGGGTTCACCAGCTCCCGGATCGGTCAAAAGCAGAGAAAGAATATCCCCAAAAATAAATAAATGAACAATAAAGGATAACTTAACTTTGGCTGAAAGTTTCGGCTTAGTGCTACTTTGTGTCGTTGAACCTTGACCTCTGTGATCACAAGAGTTGGCCGCTGTGCGGATGGCGATCGGCTTGGTGGGAAAGTTTGGGGCGACGGCGTCTCTATCTGTGATCTACATCTACTCAGCTGAGATCTTCCCCACAGTCATAAGGTAGGTCCCTTTAGATCAGGATAGACCTGGGTCTCTGTGTCTCAGGGGGGGTCTCTGTGTCTCAGGGGGTCTCTGTGTCTCAGGGGGGTCTCTGTGTCTCTCAGGGGGGTCTCTGTGTCTCAGGGGGGTCTCTGTGTCTCAGGGGGGGTCTCTGTGTCTCAGGGGGTCGTCTTTGTGTCTCAGGGGGGGTCTCTGGTCTCAGGGGGTCTCTGTGTCTCAGGGGGGTCTCTGTGTCTCAGGGGGGGTCTCTGTGTCTCAGGGGGGGTCTCTGTGTCTCAGGGGGGGTCTCTGTGTCTCAGGGGGGGTCTCTGTGTCTCAGGGGGGGTCTCTGTGTCTCACAGGGGGGTCTCGTGTCTCAGGGGGGTTCAATGTGTCTCAGGGGGGTCTCTGTGTCTCAGGGGGTCTCTGTGCTCAGGGTGGGGTCTCTGTGTCTCAGGGGGGGTCTCTGTGTCTCAGGGGGGGTCTCTTGTGTCTCAGGTGTGGTCTCTGTGTCTCAGGGGGGTCTCTGTGTCTCAGGGGGGTCTCTGTGTCTCAGGGGGGTTCTCTGTGTCTCAGGGGGGTCTCTGTGTCTCAGGGGGGTCTCTGTTGTCTGGGGGTCTCTGTGTCTCAGGGGGGGTCTCTGTGTCTTCAGGGGGGGTCTCTGTGTCTCTCAGGGGGTCTCTGTGTCTCTAGGGGGTCTCTGTGTCTCAGGGGGGGTCTCTGTGTCTCAGGGGGGGTCTCTGTGTCTCAGGGGGGGTCTCTGTGTCTCAGGGGGGGTCTCTGTGTCTCAGGGTAGCTCTGTGTGTGTCCCAGGCAGAATGGTATTGGGATGGGGTCCACGTGGGGAAGGCTGGGGGGGGTCCTGGCTCCCGGGGTGCACCTCCTGAAGGACTACCATGTGCACACTCCCATGATCCTCTTCGGTCTGAGCACTCTGATTGGCTCTGGCCTCACCCTGCTGCTGCCCGAGACAGCCAATAAGCCCCTGCCTGAAACCATCGAAGAAGTGGAAGAGGGCCACCGACCCAAGGTAGGCCCGGCTCTTTCTGATTGCTGATTGGTTACTGAGCAGACAGGTGGTTGAGTCAGCTGTTCTTCTCTCTGTTTGGCCATTCAGGAGACGGATCCCGCCATGCCCCGGCCCCTAAGCTGCTCATCCTGCCTTTGATGACGTCATCCCCACAGGGAGGACCTGAGTGAGAGCACCAGCGCCCCCGTGTCGGGCCCACGTAACGCGGGGTTCAAGTCAGGGCCTTCAGTAACGAACTCCACCAACGGCCAACCCCCAAACTCTCAGACATGCACACAAACTTCATATTAGGGTCCAAAACAGCCAACACAGCCACAATATGTGCTGCTGCATAACACCCACAACAAGACAGTTGATCTTCAGCAACAACAACAGCGCACACGCACGCCACTTTGAGTTACCGCAGAGCTAGAGTAATGCAGCATCACCATCAGACCTTTCCTTATGTCACTCCGCAACCTGACTGCACATCACACACATGACACAAAAAAACAAGTGTTCACAGTTATTGTTATTTTCACCGGATGCTTTCGCAACTTCAACGGACTCAATAAAGTAGCCTATAGCGACAATATTACAAGTGCAACGGCAGGTCATTAACAAAAATAAAACATACAAGTAGGCCTTTATGCCACATATTGCCAACAGCTATTCAACCAGAATATTAAACCCACAGGGGTAGTAGTGAACGGGTTCATTTAATATGCTTATTAAACGACATCCACACACAGCATCACCATTAAGCCTACTGCCCAAATTCCAGCAATATATTTGTGTTCCCAACCATTAAGAAAGTGCGTTATAAACTAAAGTACCCCAACAACATTATCGCTCCTACACAGCGCAAAGTAAACCTCACCCATCACCCATGGCCTGATGCTTTAAAGCTGCCTTGGTGAAGCTGTTAGGACTGTTAGATCCAGCGCTGTTCCATGTCCCCTCACTGGTGGTGAACAGCAAACACGGCGGGTAGAACAGGTGGTTCTGAACGGTGCTAGTAGTTCACTATCAACTCTGTACCGCAAACGATTCAAAATACGCTGATGACGTCCCCGGGGGCCAGCGCCGGCGTATTGCTGGGCCCTGGGGCCGTTCTATTACTACACAACAACGTTTGATTGGCTGATTACACACGTCAGTCAAATGTATTATCCAATGGGAGGTGGCAGCTTCAGCGAAAGGCCAGCAGTACTTTAGTGCTGTCCCCGCCGGTCCGTGTAACCTAGCTGTGATGCGTTATTCAGCTGAGCTCAGCCTTACACAAAAAAAAACAGTTTTCCTTCTGGAATTATGTTGTAAGTACTGAAAAAAATATGGAATTAAGATGCGTTCAGACACAAATTAATGTAATTTAAAAAAATGATATATAAATATATATAATTCAGATTTTGTCAGGGCAAGCAGAGAAGGTCCTGCTGGCCCTGACAGCCCACCACTGTGTCCTAGTTCTGCTACAGTCGTATTGTAGTTCTGCTACAGTCGTATTGTAGTTCTCAGTCGTATTGTAGTTCTGCTACAGTCGTATTGTAGTTCTGCTACAGTCGTATTGTAGTTCTGCTACAGTCGTATTGTAGTTCTGCTACAGTCGTATTGTAGTTCTGCTCAGTCGTATTGTAGTTCTGCTACAGTCGTATTGTAGTTCTGCTACAGTCGTATTGTAGTTCTCAGTCGTATTGTAGTTCTGCTACAGTCGTATTGTAGTTCTGCTCAGTCGTATTGTAGTTCTGCTACAGTCGTATTGTAGTTCTGCTACAGTCGTATTGTAGTTCTGCTACAGTCGTATTGTAGTTCTGCTACAGTCGTATTGTAGTTCTGCTACAGTCGTATTGTAGTTCTGCTACAGTCGTATTGTAGTTCTGCTACAGTCGTATTGTAGTTCTGCTACAGTCGTATTGTAGTTCTGCTACAGTCGTATTGTAGTTCTGCTACAGTCGTATTGTAGTTCTGCTACAGTCGTATTGTAGTTCTGCTCAGTTGTATTGTAGTTCTGCTACAGTCGTATTGTAGTTCTGCTACAGTCGTATTGTAGTTCTGCTACAGTCGTATTGTAGTTCTGCTCAGTTGTATTGTAGTTCTGCTACAGTTGTATTGTATTTGTGAATGCAGCATTTTGAACGCACCCCAAACAAGGACACAAATATGAACCTGTATGTATGTACTTTTTTTACTCAACCTTTAGTGCTGAAGTATTAATTCAGCCCAGATAAAAAACTTATTTCTCGACCGTACTCTGGAGGTGTGCCAGGAGACAGCAGTTCACCAGGTGTGCCTGGTGGACCTCCTTCGTGTTCTCAGCCAGCCAGGGAGCAGGGCCTCTGACCACGGGGCCCGCGGGTCCCAGAGACGATCTCCCCAAGGAACCTGAAGCCACGAGCCTTCCCCTCAGCCCTCACCTCCGCATCCCCCATGTGAAGGGGGGGGTGTCTCTGTGAACGTCCTCACTGTACCGACAGCCATATGTTGTTTCACTTCTTATGACAAATTCACTTATTGTAAGTCACTCGGGATAAAAGCGTCTGCTAAATGTACTAAATGTAAATGTAATGTCTCTCTGAGGTCCACCGTCACCTCGGGGGGCTCAGGCCTACTGTCTCTCTGGTCCACCGTCACCTCGGGGGGCTCTCTGTAGGCCTACTGTCTCTCTGGTCCACCGTCACCTCGGGGGGCTCTCTGTAGGCCTACTGTCTCTCTGGTCCACCGTCACCTCGGGGGGCTCTCTGTAGGCTCTACTGTCTCTCTGGTCCACCGTCACCTCGGGGGGCTCTCTGTAGGCCTACTGTCTCTCTGGTCCACCGTCACCTCGGGGGGCTCTCTGTAGGCCTACTGTCTCTCTGGTCCACCGTCACCTCGGGGGGCTCTCTGTAGGCCTACTGTCTCTCTGGTCCACCGTCACCTCGGGGGGCTCTCTGTAGGCCTACTGTCTCTCTGGTCCACCGTCACCTCGGGGGGCCGTCTCATTGTTGGCCATGATGCCCCGAATGGTCATGAGGTCAGCAAATGTAACGACGATAAAACACATGAAGGCCTACCTACTAATGATGTAGGCCTAGCATGTAACGATGTAGACTTACTAACGATGTATAACCACCGAGTAGTGATGGAGGACTGTGTAACGATGTAGACTTACTAACAATGTATAACCACCGAGTAGTGATGGAGGACTGTGTAACGATGTAGACTTAATGTTACAGTGACCTTGGGAGTTATCTTATTAAGTCTGTACAATTAAACATTTATCCTCATGTTGTTTCTTTGTTTATTTTTTAGAAAAGGGAATATTTGTGTTTGCATTTACTCTTTGGGCGTTTAGCAGACACTTTTATCTGAACACAAGTACATATGTCAGACTAAAGGGAAACAACAATATATCGATGTTGTACAGTAACAAGAATGCTCATAGAACATTCCAAGCTCTAACAATTGCTTGGTTAACACATTCCCCGTATACAACAGAGATAGCCTCCCAGGATGGGTCTGTGTCTCACACACACGCACACACACACACACACACACACACACACACACACACACACACACACACACACACACACACACACACACACACACACACACACACACACACACACACACACACACACACACACACACACACACACACACACACACACACACACACACACAAACTACTTAAATAACTAAAGTTACGAAGGTAAAATATCATGAGGCCTAATTCCATCTGTAGACACCAGATGGCGCTCAACTATCAAGTTAGATACAAAACGGTCGTGTGTTCTGGCCGCTTCAGTCTAAACAACGTATTTATGTTACGCAAAGTACTAGTATATAGATAACAATAGAGATGTAAGACTGTCGATAATATTCATTTATATATTATATCTATATATAATATTGCGAACATAGATATTTTGGTTACATGGAGATATAGGACAATAGATTATATTGTTATATGTGGCGAGCGGTGACTTTTTACTGTGGTCATGCTGAAGTGTCAATACCATGCGCGCCCGTGGGGGGGCATTATATTTTTTAATAAAAAATATAATATGGTTAGTGGAAACAGCTTGTAGTGATCACGTTGGTCCAGAGTATATTTGATCACTATAAGCGGTTGATTACTAAAACCGAATTGTTATTACAGTATTTCACTTATTTTTTTATGGAGAACATCATCTAAATGCCAGTTGTATAGTTTTTCAATGAGAAAAATGTAACGAAGCGCGCGTCGTCAGCGCGATCCTCTCGTCAGCTCCACACTCACCCGTCTGCACCTCAATCACAGACCACAGCTGGTTTTCCGCACAGCTTACAGTAACTCACTGACACGTCTCAGATCAGTAGGCGCTGCTGCCGGTGTGTTTTTAAAACGAACTAGGCTAGTAGCGCCGCAGATTCGTCATTTTTGCGCATGCGCGTTGGCAGATAAGCTGCTTCACTGACAGCTTTTTTGCCATTCAAAACGCTCATCTACAGTAAACACGGCCTTTAGCAACTGTACTAGTCGGTGTCACAGTGCGCATGCGCGAAACAAGCTGTCAGCTTTCCAGCTTTTCGCAAGCGAAACGGGACAGATTTAAGACCAAAACAGTAAAACTAAGGTATTGTATAATTGAACACACTGCCAGATTAATATTTTCAATTATTTTTATTGAAGGGCTTGGGCATGCACTGCATTTATAGCTTATTATGACCGCTCGCCCATATAGATATATTATTTCGCTGTATAATCACTAGGTCCTATATATATTATAGATCAAGAGATATAGCACTATAGCTAATATGGTTGGATAGATATATAACATATCTATATAATATAGCTTAATTCCAATATCAATGATATAGCTAGGCATAATTCAGTCAATATAGAAGGCCTACTATAAATACAGCTATACAAAATACATAATAAAGATATAAAGACATGGATAAAAAGATAATATGGCTATATAGGAAGATTATAGATAATAATATAGATAATCTATCTATATATATACATTTAGAGAGAAAGATAAATCTGTACATATTTTCCTAAAGAAACTATACTATGATACATGTTTATAAATATATACATATATGAATCTAGACCGAGAATCATAATGAAGGAGGTGGCTTGTTGAAAGGCGCAGGGAGCAGCCGCGGCCTGCTATTGGCCGCCGCTCCTGTCAGTCTCCGGGTGACAGACTCTGAGGCGTTCCGCTGGTGTCGCGATGGGACACAGGGCGACGGGATCCTAGACGCGGTAAGACGCTGCTTCTACTCTCACGTTCATGTTTATGTGTTTATATATAACATATGATGTGTTTCTATATTAGATATCATTCTGATTCAGACGTAGCATCAATGGCAGCCACACGCACACAATGATGACGACTTGCTAGTGTAGCGGACTGTACGCGAATACCCTTAAAATGTGTCTGTGTGGGGCGGCGGGGGTGCGCGTGTGTGTGTGTGTGTGTGTGTGTGTGTGTGTGTGTGTGTGTGTGTGTGTGTGTGTGTGTGTGTGTGTGTGTGTGTGTGTGTGTGTGTGTGTGTGTGTGTGTGTGTGTGTGTGTTCATTGTGTAGCCTACTGATGATACTGTGTGTGTGTGTGTGTGTGTGTGTGTGTGTGTGTGTGTGTGTGTGTGTGTGTGTGTGTGTGTGTGTGTGTGTGTGTGTGTGTGTTTGTATTTGTGCGCTCCTCAATATACCCACTACTTACTGAGACATCACACTTTGTATTCATTTTTTTTAATTAAACCTTCCAAAACGATTTTGTGAAGATAAGATCTGTGTGTTAGTAGCCGTGTGAAGTGATGCTCTGCATAGTATTAACAGTAATTGTAGTACAGTAAATATACTCATGGTTATTATCGTTGATATGCTAGTATATTAGTATACTGTATTTATAATATTATTATAAATAGAGCCTTCGTATTTCTTATCCAGTATTTGATCCGGCAGATGTTTGAGTCGCTCGGTGAACACTTTCTGAAGTCATTAAAACAGAAATACGTGAGTAAGTCATTCAGATGTTTTGTAAAAGGTTAATCTTCTCAACTAGTCGTCTCAAAGGTTCATCTTCTAAACTAGACTAGGTGTCTAAAAGGTCTTTCTTCCAAATTAGCCTGGGTGTCTAAGAGGTTCGTCTTCTCAACTAGTCCGTGTCTGAACGGTCCATGTTCTAAACTAGTCTAGTTGTGTAAGGTTTACCAGAAACAGGAAGGGATGCACCTGATCAGAGTTCAACACTCTGTGTTCTCAGATCCACGTTCCTCTCAGACGTTCTGACTCTCTGAACACTTTAATAAGGGTTTACTGACCTCAACTAGACTAGTTTCAAAGATTGACCTTTCAGACAAGTAGATTAGTTGTCTATTAGCTGTCATTTGTGAACCAGAAACAGGAAGTGAGTTACCTGTTCCAGAGGTCAATGCTGCCTGCGTTCTCAGATCCTCTGTGATATCCCCGTTGTCTAACCCTGACGTCTCCTCACGGAACCCTTCAACAAGGCTCATCTGACCTCATTTAAACTCCTCCAATAGTCTAGTTGTCTCAAAGGTCCATCTTCTCAACTAGACTAGTTGTTTAAGAGGTTAATCTTCTCCACTAGTTAAGTTATCTTTTTTTTTAAAATAATTATTTTTATTTGGTTACATTTTTTTTAACAACAAGCAAGTTATCTGAAAGGTTCATCTTCTTGAACTCGTTTAGTCCTCGCAAAGATTACCAGAAACAGGTAGTGATGTACCTGTGTCACATGACCTGCACGACAACGCCTCAGCGCCGCTGCCATCAGCACCGTCTCCCAACCACGCTGGTGTCTCTACCCACGCTGGTGTCTCTACCCACGCTGGTGTCTCTACCCACGCTGGTGTCTCTACCCACGCTGGTGTCTCTACCCACGCTGGTGTCTCTACCCACGCTGGTGTCTCTACCACACTGGTGTCTCTACCCACGCTGGTGTCTCTACCCACGCTGGTGTCTCTACCCACGCTGGTGTCTCTACCCGCGCTGGTGTCTCTACCCACGCTGGTGTCTCTACCCGCGCTGGTGTCTCTACCCGCGCTGGTGTCTCTACGTGTGATTGTGTCTCATGTGTGCTAGCATCTAACGTGCACTGGTATTATACGTGCACTGGTGTCTCACGTGCACTGTTGTCTCATGTGCGCTGGTATCACACGTGCACTGGTGTCTGATGTGCCCTCGTATCTCACGTGCATGGGTGTCATACGTGCACTGTTATAACACGTGCACTGGTGTCTGACATGCACTTGTGTCTGCATCAGCGAGCGTCTCACGTGCACTGTTGTGTCTCATGTGCTCTGGCGTCTGACGTGCATGGCTGTCTCACGTGCGCTGTAGTTTGACGTGCGCTGGTGCCTCTGCAGCAGCGAGGGTCCATCTCTGAGTGCCTCCCCAGCGGCGGCACAGGGCAGCCATTGTTGGGCAGAAGGCGGCCTTTGGCGAGGCCTTTCTCTGGGCCACGGCGTCACTGGTGGACGGACGCCGGGACGCCTCATTAAATATGGATGAAGGCCACAGAGAGACAGAGCTTCTGTTTACAGCAGAAGAATCCACACACTTGTGTTCATGGATTTCCGGCGTGAGCAAAAAGACTTTGAATGCATCATCAGGGGGTCTCTCTGAATGTGCCCGGCAGCCAGACCCTCGTTCTGCACAGAGCAGGACGTAAACAGACCTCGCAGACCAATCAGGAGCCTTCCTCCGGGCTCCGTGGTTAAATACTGACTGACTGTACTACAATACTCCAAGACTGCACTACGAGTCAGGACTAAAGTATTTTGAGATAGTGCTAAGCTATTCCAAGACAGTACTGCAGCACTTTACCACAGTACTACATGTACTACAAGACAGTACTACAGAATTGAACATGCTACTACACTACTCAAAGAAAGTGCTACAGTACTTAAAATAGTACTACAATACAGTACTATAGTACTGTATTGTAGTACTATAGTACTTAACCTAATGCTACATGTACTACACAACATAGTACTACACTACTCAACATAGTACTACACTACTCAACATAGTACTACACTACTCAACATAGTACTACACTACTCAACATAGTACTACACTACTCAACATAGTACTACACTACTCAACATAGTACTACACTACTCAACATAGTACTACACTACTCAACACAGTACTACACTACTCAACACAGTACTACACTACTCTGAGGTTAAGTGTGTTGGTCTGATGAGCTCCCGGCCGCCTGAACGGTTCCTCATCCTCATGGTTTCAACTGTTGTTACTGCTGTGTTGAACTTGTGACTATAAGGCTGCACTCTTAACTTTTAGCGATGTTAAACTCCCATAGAGGCAGGCAGATCTTTGTTTTTAACGGCCATTGACTTCATGGATCTCTCGGTATGGTGTGAAGATATGGGGCTATTTTAATTCCGAAGGCCTAGATGACTTCATCAGGATGCATAGTGTCATGGATCCATGAGATAAATGGCCTTTAAAAACAAAGATCTGCCTGCCTCTGTGTGAGTTTAACATCGGGGTTCCCATACTTATGCCCCCTGTATTTTAATGAGGAACATTTATTTATTTACGATACATTATTCATTCACAAAGAAAATCGGTGTCTTAAAAGGTTGGATTTCTCCTCATTTGTTTATTAAGGCATTCATTTCCAAAAGATAATTTTTTTATTCCTCTTTTTAGGCAACTTTAGCATGGGTGCACAAACTACCACTGTACTAGGCTGACCTTGTAACTACTAGGCTGACCTTGTAACTACTAGGCTGACCTTGTAACTACTAGGCTGACTTTGTAACTACTAAGCTGACTTTGTAACAATAAGGCTGACCTTGTAACTATCAGGCCTGAACTTACTCAGGCTAGGGTTTGAGCTGAGCCTATCTCTCGATCTGTTTCTCTTTCCTGTCACTCACACAATCTCTTCCTGCGGTCTTCCTCATGTCCTCATTTGATTAATCTATCGTCCTCATCCGTTTATCCGCACGGCTCGGTGAAGTGCGTTTGTGACTTTTCTATTTAGGGTGTGATTGTGACCATGAGGACACCATGTGCTAAGTGATACAGCTGAAGTGTATTAGCAACTCGCCAAACCGTATTAGTAACAAAGCCATTTTTAATTTAACCACTTAGACTTGTTGTCCTTATCTGGTGATCACAAGACTTCCTGTTTCCAGCAAAGCGCCGGTGTGAGTCAGGCGCCATCTTAAAGTCCTCCATGACGTCAGCTGCACTGTCCTCAAGCCCTCAGTAGAAAGCTAGTTTGGTGAGGGTTAGTTTAGTAGATAGTTAGATTGTAGGTATAAGTTAGTTAGGGTCCTCTGCATAGCACTCCTATGTGCCACGAGGCGTTTGGAGCACAGGTAACAGGTAACATTAAGTTAGTTAGATAGTTTAGTAGATAGTTAGTTGAGTTGGGTTCTACAGTGAGACCCCCAGCAGGTACACACACAGCGTACCCCCGCCCCTTCTGCGTGATGGCGTCTGCCCGCTCGCTGGCAGGAAGTGGGCGGTAAGGGGGGATGTGGTAACCTAGCAACGTGATGAAGAGCGCGGGGCTTTCTCTGTCTGGGGTTTGAGATGACTCGCGGCATCGCCTCCGCGGGGCTGCTGGCCACATCCTGCTGGTGCTGCTGGAGGTGTTGCTCCCTGCTGCTGCAGGCTGAGGGGCTAGGGTTCTAGGGTGCTAGGAGGCTAGGGTGCTAGGAGGCCAGATCCCGGGCAGGGCCGTCCCATGGCCTACACTCGTACCCGTCAGACTGGTTCTCGGGGCCTCAGGTCCTTCCGCGGTCTGGAACCCCAGACAGACGGGGAGACGGACGCCGGTCCCATGACACGCCCCCAGGTGTGAGTGTGGTTAGCCGTTACAAGCCGTTTTGGAAATCTGCCCCTTACGACGGGTGGGCGTGTCCACCTAGATGTGCGCTGGGTAGATCAGTCCACCAGCCCACCCAGTGGACTGCAGCAGACGGTGCTCATCTATCCGTCACACATCTACGTGGACTACAAGACACAGAGAGGCAGATTTTCAAACGACTTGTAACGGCTAATCATACTCGGTATAATATGTCACCTTCAAGACTCACAGCTTGATCCCAGCCTTTAGTGGAGCATCTTCTCCCTCCAGTCCAACCTCCAACCACCTTGTTCTTCTGCGGAACCTTCCTTAACAGCCATCTTTTATCTCTTCTCTAAAAAAACGAGTGAGTCAGTCAGTCACACAAAACGGGCTGGATACAGGTATAATGGTCATGTACACCACCTCATCCAATTTGATCTTATAGGCTGTATTCAGGTGTACTATAACGAGCTGTGTCTCCACAGGTGTACTATAACGAGCTGTGTCTCCACAGGTGTACTATAATGGGCTGTGTACACTGCAAGGATAAGGACAAGCTGACCCCAGCTGATAGCGTCGTGCCTCCGAGTGCCTCCTACGGTTATGGAGCACAGCCTGCTTATGGGGCGGAGCCTAGCGCCTACCCCAGCGTCAGGGGTGGAGCCATCCCCAACTACAACTACCACCCCCCGATCGGGCAGGTCTTTGGGGGGCCCACCACCTCCATGCACACAGGCACCCTGTCCAGAGGAAGCTCAGGTGAGGCGGTCACCATAGTTACGCCCAGCGCAGGTGTGGTGGTTACCATGGTTACGCTCAGTGATGTTATGGTTTCCTGGGGTTAGTAGTGAGCTGTTCTTTAGTGGTGTGATGGTCAGTAGTGAGCTGTTCTTTAGTGGTGTGATGGTCAGTATTGACTGAACAGTTCTTCAGCAGGCGTGACGCTCTTCGTGGCGTTGTACGACTACAGTTCCCGCACAGAAGACGACCTGAGCTTCAAAAAAGGAGAGAAGTTCCAGATCACCAACAGCACGTACGTCCGCTGCTAGCCTGTGAGCCTGATGTAGCACATACATTAGCTGTTAGCTTGGAATACCACATACATAAACTCTTAGCCTGTTAGCATGATGTAGCACATACATTAGCTGTTAGCTTTGAATACCACATAAATAAACTCTTAGCCTGTTAGCATGATGTAGCACATACATTAGCTGTTAGCTTGGAATATCACATACATAAGCTCTTAGCCTGTTAGCATGATGTAGAACATACATTAGCTGTTAGCTTTGAATACCACATAAATAAACTCTTAGCCTGTTAGCATGATGTAGCACATACATTAGCTGTTAGCTTGGCACACCATGTATATTAGCAAATAGCCTGTTAGCCTGACAAATCATGTATGTTTAGCATCAGTCAGTATGTTAGCCTGGCAGCCTGTGCGCTAGCCTTTGGTCTGTTCTCTCTCTCTCCAGTGAGGGCGATTGGTGGGAAGCTCGCTCTCTCTCTACCGGGAACAGCGGCTATATCCCCAGTAACTACGTCGCCCCCGTCAACTCCATACAGGCAGAGGAGTAAGACACTGTGTGTGTGTGTGTGTGTGTGTGTGTGTGTGTGTGTGTGTGTGTGTGTGTGTGTGTGTGTGTGTGTGTGTGTGTGTGTGTGTGTGTGTGGGTACAGTCACAGCAGCTATGATGTCATGATGATGTAATGCTGTAAGCTGCAAGGACCGACTGAGATGGGATGGAAAGCTGGCCCGTGCCGCAGTTATAACGTGTGTGTAGCTGGTTTTGTGTCTTGTGTGTAGCTGGTTTTGTGTCTTGTATGTAGCTGGTTTTGTGTCTTGTGCGTAGCTGGTACTTCGGGAAGCTGAGCAGGAAGGAGGCTGAGAGGCAGCTGCTGTCCACCGGGAATCTGCGAGGAACCTACCTGATCCGGGAGAGTGAGACCAGCCCGGGTACACACACACACACACACACACACACACACACACACACACACACACACACACACACACACACACACAACACACCACACCACACCACACCACACACAACACACAACACACACGACACCACACACACACACACACACACACACACACACGTACCCATTCGTGACCCTGTCTGTGCCCTCCAGGTACGTACTCCCTGTCCATCAGGGACTCTGATGACGTCAAAGGCGACCACGTGAAGCACTATAAGATCCGCCAGCTGGACAGCGGGGGGTACTACATCACCACGCGCGCACAGTTCCACACGCTGCAACAGCTGGTGCTGCACTACTCAGGTACCGGCCAATCACGTCGCTGGAACACACAAGACGGTCACATGACCGGACGGATAGCCAGCAGCTAGGTTTCATGAGGATTACGTTCAAAGCGTGTCTAATGTATGATTGATCGCTTCAAAATCGAATTGATGTCTGTGGTCTTGGAGCCCAGACCTTAATCAGGAGATGATGTTGGTCTCTTTCAGTCGGACTGTAAGGGAGCAGCTCCGACTGAACCGTTACAAGGGTTAGTTGGTCCAGGTGTGGCTGGAGTCCTTCACGGGTTGGGCACAGTACGACTGGACCATCTGCCTATAGTGTGACGTGTATATCGATACCAGTAGTTGGAGATATGTCCAGGTTTTAGGCTCTCTCTCTCTCTCTCTCTCTCTCTCTCTCTCTCTCTCTCTCTCTCTCTCTCTCTCTCTCTCTCTCTCTCTCTCTCTCTCTCTCTCTCCTCTCTCTCTCTCTCTCTCTCTCTCTGCTCTCTCTTCTCTCTCTCTCTCTCTCTCTCTCTCTCTTCTCTCTCTCTCTTCTCTCTCTCTCTCTCTTCTCTCTCTCTCTCTCTCTCTCTCTCTCTCTCTCTCTCTCTCTCTCTCTCTCTCTCTCTCTCTCTCTCTCTCTCTCTCTCCTCTCTCTCTCTCTCTCTCTCTCTCTCTCTCTCTCTCTCTCTCTCTCTCTCTCTCTCTCTCTCTCTCTCTCTCTCTCTCCTCTCTCTCTCCCTCTCTCCCTCCCTCCCTCCCTCTCTCCTCTCTCTCTTTTCTTTTTATCTCTTTTATAAAATCAATGATATAGATACTCAGGATGTTACATTCTGCTGCTTCCATACGTTGTGTTGAACTCCTGCTGCAGGACTTCACACTCTTCTCTTGGATTCCAACCTGCTTTTCATTCGCTGCTAACCCCAACCTTGCTCATCATCTCTTTCTCTTCTCACTGTCTGTCTCTCTTCTCCACCCTATTTCTGTTTCCCTGTCTGTCTACTTCTGTCTATCTCTCTCCCCGTCTGCCTTTCTGTCTCTCCCCCCTCTGCCTGTCTGTCTCTCTCTCTTACTCCCTCTCTCCCCCTCTGCCTGTATCTCTCTCTCTTTCTCCCATTCTGTCCGTCTGTCTTTCTCCCTGTCTGCCTGTCTCTCTCTCGCTCCCTCTCTCCCCTTGTCTGCCTTTCTGTCTGTCGCTCTCCCCCTCCCTCTCTCCTGGCCCGTCTGGCCGTCTGTCTCTCTCCCTGTCTGCCTGTCTCTCTCTCGCTCCCTCTCTCTCCTTTCCCGTCTGTCTGTCTGTCTGTCTGTCTCCCTGCCTGTCTGTGTGCGGCCCCAGAGCGCGCAGCCGGTCTGTGTTACCGCCTGGTGGTCCCCAGTTACAGAGGGACCCCCCGGCTCAGTGACCTGTCGGTGAAGACGCGGGACCTGTGGGAGATCCCGCGGCCCTCGCTGCTGCTGCTGCGGCGGCTGGGCAACGGGCAGTTTGGGGAGGTCTGGATGGGTAGGCTACCCCCCACCCCCGCAGCACGGGGGGGGCACCGGGCCCCAGACAGAGGCCCCCGGTCCACCCCCGGTCAGGAGGGGCCGGAGGGTTGAGGACCTGGTGGGGACACCTCTGTCTGTGGCGTCCGTGATGGCCGCCCTGGTGCTGATGCTGCATGTTCCCGTGGTAACACTTCATCCTCCCTCTCGCCCCCTCCCCCCTCTCCTCCCTCCATCCCTCCGTCTCCCCCCCCCCCCCCCCCTGTAGAGAGTGCAGATGGGTTGTGTTGTGTTCTGACCGGTGTGTGTGTGACTGGGACGCCCGGCACTCTGGGTTTGACTCATGATGCCTGGGAGGTGAGCCGGACCTCGCTGGAGCTGGAGGTCAAACTGGGGGCGGGCTGCTTCGCTGATGTCTGGTTTGGTAAGACGAACAAACCCAGCACCCTTCTCTCCTCCTTCACTCTGATCTTATTATATTTAATACTCAAGTTATATGTACAACATGTATAGAAAGGTCTACTCTATTTTCCCTTCAAGCTGTTCGCATGCAGGCAACCCAGCTCACTTAGGGAGTATACTGTGTGTGAAACCCCCCAACCTATCCTTACCCTAACTCTACCCAGTCCTCATACTCCTAACCCTACCCAGTCCTCATACTCCTAACCCTACCCAGTCCTCATACTCCTAACCCTACCCAGTCCTCATACTCCTAACCCTACCCAGTCCTCCTGACCCTCATAAAGGATAAATCGCTCTTCTTTGTCAGCAGCACGTGTGCAGGCCAGGTGACTACACCCCACTGCTCTGTATTTTAATGATTTGGCTCCATCTCTTTCACATTCATGAATTGTTGTGTCCAAATATTTCCAATGGAGCGGTTTCAGGTTACCGTTTTAACAGATTTACTCGTTAGTTCATGTTAATAAGGGGTCAGGAACGCTGTCCCACCCCACTGTGTCTTGTTGTACACAGCACTACTGCCCCCAGTGGTTGGCTGTAAGTACCCCACCCTACAACACCAACCAACGCAGGCGGCTCAGAGAGCTGCGCTGTGTCTGTGAGTCCTGATGTGGATCTTTGCAAACGTGCTGCAGGCAGAGCTGTGACCTCCCTACCCCGACCCCCCACTCATCCCGTGGTGTGCTGTTGTGCTGTTAGGGGTGGGGTTGCGTTGTCTGAGGCTGTGCTGTGTGCAGGCATGTGGAACGGGACCACCAAGGTGGCGGTGAAGACCCTGAAGCCGGGCACCATGTCCCCGGAGTCCTTCCTGGAGGAGGCTCAGATCATGAAGAAGCTGCGTCACGACAAGCTGGTGCAGCTGTACGCCGTGGTGTCGGAGGAGCCCATCTACATCGTCACCGAGTACATGGGCAACGGTAGGACCTCTGACCCTGAGCTAAACCCTTAACCCCTCAAAATGACCCTACCCCCAACAATAACAATAACCAATAACCCCTACAGCTACATTAAGGGCCTTTAGCAGACAATAAGTACATAGCCCTAACAATATCAACAAGCCTAAACCCATAACAATAACCTTAACAAAACTGCCGAGCCCTATAATATAATATAATGACTATACTATATTGCTGTATGTAGAATAATTACAATAATAAGTAATGGAGTTTAGTAATAAGTGTGTGTTTTTGTGTGTGTAGGAAGTCTCCTGGACTTCTTGAAGGGCGCAGAAGGTCGAGCACTGAAGCTTCCCAACCTGGTGGATATGGCTGCTCAGGTACAACGTGTTGCTAGGTGACAGCAGGCATGGCCTACATGGAGTAGATGTACTACAGTGGGTGGTTGCTCGGTAACAGTGTGGTTGCTAGGTGGCAGCAGGCATGGCCTACATGGAGAAGATGAACTACAGTGGGTGGTTGCTAGGTAACAGTGTGGTTGCTAGGTGGCAGCAGGCATGGCCTATATGGAGAGGATGAACTACAGTGGGCGGTTGCTAGGTAACGGTGTGGTTGCTAGGTGGCAGCAGGCATGGCCTACATGGAGAAGATGAACTACAGTGGGTGGTTGCTAGGTAACAATGCGGTTGTTAGGTGGCAGCCGGCATGGCCTAAATTGAGAGGATGAACTACAGTGGGTGGTTGCTAGGTAACAGTGTGGTTGCTAGGTAGCAGTGTGGTTTCTAGCCGGCAGGGGGAATGGCCTACAGTGGGTGGTTGCTAGGTAACAGTGTGGTTGCTAGGTAACAGTGTGGTTTGTAGGTGGCAGCGGGAATGGCCTACAGTGTGTGCTTGCTAGGTAACAGTGTGCTTGCTAGGTGGCGGCGGGCATGGCCTACATCGAGAGGATGAACTACATCCACCGAGACCTGCGCACCGCCAACATCCTGGTGGGCGAGGGCCTGGGCTGTAAGATCGCCGACTTCGGTCTGGCACGACTCATCGAGGACAACGAGTACACCGCACGCCAAGGTACACACACACACAGACGCACGCACACACACACTGTACAGAGAATAAATCCAGACCGACATAAATGTGCCAAAGAGGCAGAAATCTTCAAATTTTAGAAATGTTCAAACATCAGTGCTGCGGGGATTAGCGTTTGGCTTCCACCGTGAATAATAGCGCCCCCTTGTGGGCATATAGAGACTGCATATCGGCAATACAAATCGAAAACATTTCGCGCAATCAGGGCCTGATCTAAAAGCGTTATCAATCCAATTTAATCATTCCTACAATAACAATCCAGGTATCAACAGAAACAGATGTAAATACCCGACTACAGTATAATGTTTTTCATAATAATACATAACTATCGTGTCACGTTATTCACAACCGATCAGGAGCCAAGTTCCCCATCAAGTGGACGGCCCCGGAGGCAGCGCTCTACGGCCGCTTCACCATCAAGTCCGACGTCTGGTCCTTTGGCGTCCTGTTGACGGAGCTGGTTACCAAGGGCCGGGTACCATACCCAGGTGAGGAGAGAGATGGTTACTAAGGGACCAGGTGAGGAGAAAGATGGTTGCTAAGGGACCAGGTGAGGAGAGAGATGGTTGCTAAGGGACCAGGTGAGGAGAGAGAGACGTTACCAAGGGCCGGGTACCATACCCAGGTGAAGAGAGAGATGGTTACCAAGGGATCAGGTGAGGAGAGAGATGGTTGCTAAGGGACCAGGTGAGGAGAGAGATGGTTGCTAAGGGACCAGGTGAGGAGAGAGAGACGTTACCAAGGGCCGGGTACCATACCCAGGTGAGGAGAGAGATGGTTACTAAGGGACCAGGTGAGGAGAGAGATGGTTGCTAAGGGACCAGGTGAGGAGAGAGATGGTTGCTAAGGAACCAGGTGAGGAGAGAGAGACGTTACCAAGGGATCAGGTGAGGAGAGAGATGGTTGCTAAGGGATCAGGTGAGGAGAGAGCTGGTTGCTAAGGGACCAGGTGAGGAGAGAGAGACGTTACCAAGGGCCGGGTACCATACCCAGGTGAGGAGAGAGATGGTTACCAAGGGATCAGGTGAGGAGAGAGCTGGTTGCTAAGGGACCAGACCATTTTTATTTTGACTAGTGTTAATTGATTGACTGGTTTATAACAGAGACTGTGTGTGTGTGTGTGTGTGTGTGTGTGTGTGTGTGTGTGTGTGTGTGTGTGTGTGTGTGTGTGTGTGTGTGTGTGTGTGTGTGTGTGTGTGTGTGTGTGTGTGTGTGTGTGTGTAGGGATGAACAACCGAGAGGTGTTGGAGCAGGTGGAGAGGGGGTACAGGATGCCCCTCCCCCAGGACTGCCCCCCCTCCCTGTACGACCTGATGATCCTCTGCTGGCGGAGCGAGGCCGAGGACCGGCCCACTTTCGAGTACCTGCAGGCCTTCCTGGAAGACTACTTCACCGCCACCGAACCCCAGTACCAGCCCGGGGACAACCTGTGAGCCCGTATAGCAGGGCTCAGCTAGACCTGGGCTCAGCTAGACCTGGGCTCACCTGGACCTGGTCCACCTGGGCTCAGCTAGACCTGGGCTCACCTGGACCTGGGCTCAGCTAGACCTGGGCTCACCTGGACCTGGGCTCAGCTAGACCTGGGCTCAGCTAGACCTGGGCTCAGCTAGACCTGGGCTCACCTGGACCTGGTCCACCTGGGCTCAGCTAGACCAGGGCTCAACTAGATCTGGTCTACCTGTTCCAACCTAGACCTGGTCCACCTGGTCTCTCTTGGACCTGGTCTACCTGGACCTGGTCTACCTGGACTAGGTCTACCTGGTCTACCTTGTCCAGGTCTCCCTGGTATCACCTGAACATGTGTTATCTGGTCTCTCTTGGACCTGGTCTTATGTGGACCTGACCTTATCTGGACCCGGCCACTGGAAGCCCCTGCAGCCACCAGGCAGAGCCTCTGGAACCCACCGATGGCTGAGGGGGTGAAGAGTGATAAAGAGGGGTTAGGGTCTGTTTTGGAGGGTAACACACTGTGTTTCACAGTGCGTTCACACTGTACACGTCCGTCGACGGATAATGGAGGGCTTGTCTGAAGAAGGGGGGACACGATTCGATTGGCCAAGGGATCCGTCGTGCCTGAAAAGTTGAACGCTTTTCAACCTTTTGACGCAGGCCAGGGAGCCAACGGAACGGATTGACCCACAGCGCATTTCGAGAGCGCCCCATGGAAAATCAATGAGATCCGTCGACGGACTTGTACAGTGTGAACGCGGCGTAATACGAAGCTCCGGTGAAAGCAATCTGACACCAACAGCCATCATTACTATATCAATAATGATGACGGGATGGACGCGTCAGAATTCAAGAGGAAAAAGTGTGTATCAGCTTATATTGTTTGGCAGAATTATTATAATTTTTTATTATAACAAGAATTCAGTGACTCATTTATATGAATTATTATCCAATGTGCATGCTGGCCAACGTACTTAGCTATCCAGCAAAGCTAGCTTACATACCTAGCTAGCCAGCGAACCTAGCCAACACAGATGACGAGTCGACGTACAGAAGTAGCCAAGGTAGGTAGCTTGCCAAAGTATCGAGCTAGCCAAAAAAGATGCTACATAGCTATCCGAGGTACATAGCTCGCTGGCTTGAGTAGCGAGCCGGCGAGCGTTGGCTGTGTCCCTAGCCATGTAACAAAAGTATGTTTAGTTCCACTATTGATCGATGAAACAGCTCAGGGGAATAGTATCGGTTTTATTTTAGCCTGTTGCCACAGGGAGTTATGGGCAGCACATCCATCCTTTGTTTTTAGATTCCGTAAGTATTCCCGGAGAACGTCCCCAAAAGGGGAACCACAGCCCAACCTTTACGGCAGTTTCCTCCATCGTTGGCAGAGGCCGCGTCCTGATTGGCCAGGTAAAAACGTACGGTTCTAGAATCTCT
>OLKM01004430.1:0-22482 GCA_900291075.1 Melanogrammus aeglefinus | reverse complement strand
TTGCATATCAAATTAACTCCCAAGCTGAACCAAAGCATGGAGAGACGGCAGGGGCCTCGGAGTTAGTGGGAGCCACTGAGAGCCCAGCTCCCATAGTAGGAGGTCGGCCCCACTGAAAACAGCAAACCAAATAATCTGTTGGGGTCCCTGAAAAAAGAGCAGGATAGCTACGTTGTAAAACAAATAAAGCTTATTCCCCCTCCAACCTAACAGAGTAAATGAACTTTAAGTAAAGGGATAATGTGAAGAACGCCAGTCATGTATCGTAAAAGAATAAGCCCGACAGGCGAACCGGACACCGACGTTGAGCAGAGGTGTCTTGCTTCGACCTGAAGCGGCTTATTTTAGATAATGACCGGCGTTGTATACTATATCCCGCTTAACACACGGCTACTAGCCAAAACGAAAAAATAGCTTCACACGGTGTGTCTTTTTACAATTTATTTGTTACAATTCGTGGTGTTGATCAGCGGGGAAATAGGTTATCAAAGACGTTAAAAGACTACTTGCGGAGTGATTCGAAAGACGTGAATCAGAGGCAAAAAATCCACTTTCCTTGACAGCGGTCAGTATATGCTTAGCAACAGTCAATTATCAAAAAATAATGGGCCGACAGAAGTCGGGAAGGCCCATTCAAGTGAATGGAGCATTCTACAGCATTAAGAAGAGCCGTTTAATAAAGATAAATGGCTTGACATGACGAGTAATAACAGTAGGCCCGCCTAAACGTGTAGTTAAAAGCATTGTGAGTACCACACCACCAAGCCACTATGTATACAAACTATCAGCTTACGTCAGGACCGTTGATCCGAAGAAGACACTTGAACTTTATTTTGAAAATCAAATAAACTTGAAGACGACTGGCTACCATGGCACCGAAAAAGAGGCTGCTTAAAACAATGTCATGCTCAGACTTGACCCGCTTCGGTGTTACTACAAAAAAGCAAAGCATAGCTCCGGATAATAGTTGTAGGAGCCTAAATGCCTATTTGCTTTATTTAAGTGCATATTTTACGATAACGTTTGGATTTTCGTAAGTAAAATAATATCATATTTATTGGCGTTAATTTCGAATACATAGAATTTTATTTTGCAATATTTTTGGTGTATGGGCACATTTAGTTACTTTATTTTGAAGTGTGACAGGAACTTAATTGTTTTAACTACCGGGGTCAGCAGACTGTCGGGATAACAAGCGTGGAGCCACAGTTTTTTGACCGGGATGCTGGTACAGGAAGTTAAAGGGCTGACACGAAATCTGTGTGTGATGTATAGATCGCCTTTGCTAAAGTTTGTATTATTAATCCAGTGCAGCAACCCCAATTTTACCCACTGTTTCTCTCAGTAGTAATCACACAGGAGGTAAACTTGACCGTGCATGGGGAGAAACAAGACAGATACCAAAGTAAAACAGGTAACACACCGAAACAAGACAAGGAAACCGACAGACCATGACACAGCCGCTGCTGAATGTG
Organism: Melanogrammus aeglefinus; assembly: GCA_900291075.1. Taxonomy (NCBI): domain Eukaryota; kingdom Metazoa; phylum Chordata; class Actinopteri; order Gadiformes; family Gadidae; genus Melanogrammus; species Melanogrammus aeglefinus. Next base: position 21,007 of record OLKM01004430.1, on the reverse strand, counting down.
GGACTGATGATGACGACATGGAAACAGAAAAGGAGGATGAAGAGGCTGGGACCGGGACTGATACAAAGGAGGGATGGCCGGAGAACTGATCAGTCAGTGGCAAGGGTAGAAGGAAAAAAAAATCTCTGGCTGTTTACAGGCAAGGATGGCCTTGGATGCACTGCATGTAAGGCAGCAACAACACTCTTGCTTACAGAGAACAAGACAGGCGTACATTTGTCGGATGCCTTGATCAATGGGACAGTGAGCAGCCCTGTTAAAAAACAGTTCTGTAAAAATGTTTACATCCAACGTGATAGTGTTGCTCACAACCGAGCTATGGAAATAGAAGTCCTTAAGAAAAGGGAAGTCCTTCCAACAAAAGTTCATCTCATCTCATCTCATCTCATCGTCATCCGCTTATCCGGGGTCGGGTCGCGGGGGCAGCAGCTCAAGCAGGGGGCCCCAGACATCCCTTTCCTGAGCCACATTGACCAGCTCTGACGGGGGGATCCCGAGGCTTTCCCAGGCCAGTGTTGAGATATAATCTCTCCACCTAGTCCTGGGTCTTCCCCGAGGTCTCCTCCCCACTGGTCGTGCCTGGAACACCTCCCAAGGGAGGCGCCCAGTGGACATCCTTACCAGATGCCTAAACCACCTCAACTGACTCCTTTCTAAGCAAAGGAGCAGCGGCTCTAATCCGAGTCCTCACGGATGACTGAACATCTCACCCTATCCCTAAGGGAGAAGCCCGCCACCCTCCTGAGAAAACTCATCTCGGCCGCTTGTACCCGTGATCTCGTCCTTTCGGTCATCACCCATCCCTCATGACCATAGGTGAGGATAGGAACGAAGATTGACCGATAGATCGAGAGCTTTGCCTTGCGGCTCAGCTCTCTTTTCGTCACAACGGTGCGGTAAAGTGAACGCAATACCGCCAATCTCACGCTCCATCATACCCTCACTTGCGAACAAGACCCCGAGGTACTTGAACTCCTTCACTTGGGCTAAGGACTCATTTCCTACCCGGAGTAGGCAAACCACCGGTTTCCTGCTAAGAGTCATGGCCTCAGATTTAGGTGCTGGTCCTCATCCCAGCCGCTTCACACTCGGCCGCCATCCGATCCAGTGAGTGCTGAAGGTCACAGGCCGATGATGCCATCAGGACCACATCATCTGCAAAGAGCAGTGATGTGATCCTCAGACCACCGAACTGCAACCCCTCCCCACCACGACTACGCCTCGAAATCCTGTCCATGAATATCCCAAACAGAATTGCTGACAAAGCGCAGCCCTGGGCGGAGGCCAACACCCACCGGGAACGAGACTGACTGGCTGCCGAGAACCCAACAAATGTTGTGGAATTAAATGTTAAATGTGACAGCCAGTTCATTCAGGGCAGCAAAAGAAAGATTGCCTTACTTGAAATTAAACCCAATTATGAAACTCAATGAGCTGAATGGTGCTTCAGTTGGCCCTGCTCACCGATCTGACCACTCCTGTGCCACTATTGTTGAGAATATTGCAGATCAGATAAAAAAGAAGCTTAGATTCTCATGTCAGTGTTATGCTGGACGAAAGCACTAGTCATGGGCTTGCATACATGATTATATATGTGAGGTACGATGTAACAGGGAAAGGGGATATGGAAAATCTCTTTTTTCAAATAGTTGAATTGGACCAGGGGACAGGTTCTGAAGCCATTTACAATGCACTACTCAGTAGTCTCAAGGGAGCTGGAATGGATTGGGAATTTCTTCAGAAGAACTTCATGTGGCTACAGATGGGGTTTGGGGTTTTGACAGGGAGACAGACGGGACTAATAGAATTGAAGAAGGATTTTCCCCAACTACAGCCTGTGCAATGCCTTGCACATCGTTTGGAGTTAGCTGTCAATGATTCATTGAAAATTGTGACAGGGTGTAATCATTTTTAATCTTTTATTTTTTATACGAAAAATACAAGAGCGCTAGAGCAAGCTGCCATGGAATTGAACATGAGGATTCTTAAAATCGGCGAAGTTTTTACTTTAAGATGGGTGAATAGCAGTTTCCAGACTATGAAAGCCATGATGAAGGATTTCCCTGTGTTGGCAAGTCATTTTAAAACGGCCTGTGAAGATGACAAGCATTCCAGCACAGAGAGGGCCAACTACTCTGGTTTACTTTTGGTTTGCATCTGACATCCACTGGATTCCTCACGGACTTAGCCACAATGAAAGACATGCAACGTGAACTACAAGGGCTCTTCCAGAAATCACAAAGACAGGACACATCTGTGGTTGATGCCAGCAGACAAATACACCAAACTATCGAGGTGCTGTCTGCTATGAAAGAACAAGTTGGAATAACCGAATTGAAAGTCCAAACAAGCATAACCAGTGGCCAACTCAAAGGGGTTATGCTTACCAAGAGGCAGCCTAGAATAAATAAGCCCCAATTCTACCAGGCAATCGTTGACAATCTCACTAAACGTCTCCCTGAAAGTGATCTAGTGGTCATGTTGAAGCCCATGGATCAGCACTTCTGGCCAGAAGAGAGAACTGACCTAGTTCTCTTTGGAGAACGCGAGGTGCGGATGCTTGCGAAACTTATCGGAGAGTCGGGTTGCTGGACGACGACCACCACCTATTATAAACAGGCCAGTTTGGTCTATTTTGTCTGCGTAATGGTAAGAGATTGCCTTTAGTGTGTTCGAGTAGGCTATTCATTCACCCTCTGTGTTTGTCTGTGTGTGTGTGTGTGTGTGCGTGTAACATCATCAAAATATCAGTTTGTATGCATACAATAGTGAAAATGTGTATCTGTGTGTGCGTGCGCAGAAGATTTACAAGTGTTGCCGTTTGCGTACTCTCGGAGCTCTATATCTATATAATATAATAATAATAATAATAATATGATATATTATGTATGGGTATAGGTATCTTTATAATATTATGTCTTATATTACGGCCAAAAGCTATGTGCACCTCTGATGATATTATGAATCATAAACACTGCTTCTTACGTCTCTGGTACTTCCACAACAAGTAAAGACTCGTGGTGGGGGTTATCTCACCCATGGTTGAGAAGAATTGGGGAACTTTGACTTTAACTCTCTGGAGTCCAGATTGAACCGCGACATGGAGGAGAAAGGGATTGTACTCCGAGAGCTGATCTGCCGGACTGCCGCTGAGTTCCCCCGCTGGACTCAGGGAGCTGATCTGCAGGACTGCCGCTGAGCTCCCCCCGCCGGACTCAGGGTGCGGAGCTGCCGGTCTGCCGCTGAGCTCCCCCCGCCGGACTCAGGGAGCGGAGCTGCCGGACTGCCGCTGAGCTCCCCCCACCGGACTCAGGGAGAGGAGCTGCCGGACTGCCGCTGAGTTCCCCCCGCCGGACTCAGGGAGCGGAGCTGCCGGACTGCCGCTGAGCTCCCCCCGCCGGACTCAGGGAGCGGAGCTGCAGGACTGCCGCTGAGCTCCCTCCGCCGGACTCAGGGAGCGGAGCTGCAGGACTGCCGCTGAGTTCCCCCCGCCGGACTCAGGGAGCGGAGCTGCAGGACTGCCGCTGAGTTCCCCCCGCCGGACTCAGGGAGCGGAGCTGCAGGACTGCCGCCGGCCAGGTGGTCACATGACCTCTATTTTTGTATGTATCTCCCTGTCTCCCTGAAATGCGTGAACGTGTCCACCCAGCCCTCATCCGCTGTGCCACAAAATCGTATCTATGCTCTGATTGGAGGGGGATGCGGGGGTGGATGGTATTATTCAATTGTGCCTGCTTCCTACGTAGGAGGGGGGGTGCCGAAACTGACTCGCTCATCTGGAGACTGTAGGCGGGGTACTTTCAGAAATGCACGTCTCACTCAAAAAAGCATGTGCTGACCTTTTTCAAAGTTTGATGCATGTAGCAGCACCAGAGACCCCAAACAACACCCAAAATCCTAGGAAAAGTGTTGTTTTCACAGTTAGTTTAAGTCATACTGAAACTATTACAACAAATCTATCCAACTATCAATATTTTTTCTTTGCCATTGTTATCTTAGTTGCATATAACACTTATATCCATCCCGAAGAGTGCTAATCCCTGATCTCTGATCCATGTAAGTAAATGACTAAATATAAATGCTAAATGACTTAAAATTTCAATCCAATTATTATTGGAAAATGCCACACAAGGGGACACCTCTGAGTTCCTGTGACAATTACTCTTCAGAAATGTTGTTCTAACATTCTAAGATGTCTCCATTCCTCACTGAAGCCTCTGATGTTGCCAGACTTGTTATATTGACTGTATTTTACATTTTAAGAAGCATACCTACCTCTCTCATCTTGCACACAGAAAACACACAGGAAAATACTATTTCAAAAGTTATGCAGGTAAGAGAAGACAAGAGAATGAAGTTTTATGTTGTGTGAGGCTGTTTAATTTAAGCTAAAAACAGTGTTCCCCTTCTGGTGTCCGAAGTTGATATGCCGATCCAATATCAGGCACCATCATATTTGTAGTTGCATTTCCTTCTGTATCAGTTAAATGAGTGCAATAAACACAATTGTTAAAAACTAATCTTGAGAGAATCGTGATATGAATTCGAAGCAAAGTAAATTGTAAATAATCTCTTCTTTGCCTTGTTCCATCAGGTGGCAGGGGGAAATTCTATTTTACCACTTTCCTTGCAATGATCGCTACCCTTTGACATTGCTGTTGCCAAATGATATTACTGGGAATCGGATCGAAACCAAACTGCCGTACCACCCACCCCTTCTAGTGGATTTTCTTAAACTCCTGAACAAATGGTGTTTCAAGTCATCCACATAATCTGTTATATTGCATTCAAATAGTCAAATGATCAAATGTTTTACAAAGTAAAAAATAGGGCCTGTTTTTCCTGTCTTTGCGGTGCAATCGACCTTGTTGAACTTGGGGAGCATGATCTTGACCAAACGCACACAAACACGTGTAAACACAAATGCAAAGTACACACCCACACAATATCCTTTAACTACGTGCAACCCATGCTGTGGAACTCACAAATATATTCACTGTTATATGGCCTCTATGCAACAAAGCCGAGAAAAAAAGGACATAATGAATGGAGAACATCGTCTCAGAGCATTGTCACAGTCTATTGCGGCCATAACATTACAGCTTGTACGTTCATAAATCCTATATTTAACAATGTTCAACATCTTGAGATCGGAAAACTCTTACCACCTTTAGTTAATTGTAGGCTTGTTAGCAAAGCCATTTAAACAGTATAACATGAGGTAGCAAGATAGCCGAGGCCTCCAGCTGACTAACCTTGGGTGACCAGACATCCTCGGCTGGAGCTGTCCCCAGTAATGTCCCCGTTTTTCAAAAAGGATTAAAGAAAGGCATGAATTCATTTTTAAATGGCAAAGGTTCTAGCTTGCTCATAAATGTTGAGACGGTTGGTAATTAGCCTCGAGTCTATCTGATGGACTGTGACGGGACCTTGCTAAGCCGGGGTCTATCTTTCGACCTTATAGCATAAGCAGGAATAAACGATTGTAAACAATAGACAATCAATACAATCTAGAACAATTTCCTGTTCGAGCAGCTACTTTTTAAAGCTGTGAGATGGTCAACAAAAGCTTTAAACTCATCATAGTGAACTCATTGGGCATGTTGGTAAGTGTGAAATTATTTACCACAGTACTACATTTACCATTATAAGAATAAATGTCAATATGTCCCCTTTTTTTAGTTTCAGAAATAATGACATCAGATGTTTTGTTGATATATGGACAGGAAAACCACAAATTACCCTAATTTTAGTTTCCGAAATCTGGTCACCCTTCTGACCGAAAATATTTGAACACAACAACGTGTACAGCTGACTAACCAAAACATTTGAAAACCATAACGTTGGGTAGCTTTTTGCACTGGAAGTACAGCTCAGCTACAACCAGCCGCTCGTTGGTAGTTGCTTTGTTGGTTTTAAACAGAACAAATCCCCAACTAATCAAGCATATTTTCCAGGTTATGATCCTAAATCTACAGGGGGGGAATATCCAGCAGTGAACTGTGCCGGTTCAGGAAGAAGTCCTCCATATAAGGAACGGAATGGTATGAATGGATTTTACTTCATTTTGTCTTTTGAAACCTTTTCTGAGCACTGAGGAGCAAAGCCTCTTCTCGACATGGCGACCCCAGTTCCTGAATTCCAGCGGCCACCCCTCATACTAGCTTGGTTTAAAGCCCTGCAAAACTAGCCACGAGGCCGGCATTCTCTGCTGCCGTGATTTGAGCTGAGCTGTACCAGTATTACAGAATCACTGCTCTACTTGACTGCTTGACAGTGATTCTGTTTAAATTGCACAGCCAGCTTGTGAACCACGGGAGATGCATGGACGAAGTATGATAAGAAGGAGGATGTCTTCCAGGACCATGGCATTAATAGGTCCAACCCCCTGGTCTCCCTCTCCCCATATAAGGGCTGTTCCAGAGGTTTGGGGAGGAGCTGTCTGTGTTATTAAGGAAGAGAGGCAGCTGAAGTTGACAGTCGAGTGTGACAGTAGAACCACTTACAGTCTTGCTTTCTACGCTCCTGTAACTTTAAGGCAAGGGTTTGACCTGTGCTGGAGACCCACTAAGGTTTGGAATGGTGTGACTTATTATCAATGGTGAGTTTGTTTGTTTATTTATTTGTATGGTATGTCTGTTATAGTTTAATCCTGTGCATTAGTAGGCTACTCTGATACATTGCCAGTTAAACTCTAAAGCTGGGTGTGCTCTGACTGATTCTATCGCACTTAAGTACAGCTCAAGTCATGGAAAAGATTAAATGACATCGCGTAACATTAATGATTTGTCCCCAATATCTTGACAGCCTTGGGGCAGTAATACATGTGAACGATTAGCCCGTCATTTCATGTTTAAAAAGTAGAAACCTGGGAAGTACAATGAAATGCTTCATTTCTTTTACCAATTCACAGTTAGCAGTTCACAGTTGAAGCACAACTTTTTAATAATATTAAACCAACAATCAGTTTACCAACCAAAAAATAACAAAGTGTACTCAAGGATGACTCAGCATTTTTGGAAACTCTAGTCAAAGGTCCTGCATGACTGAGGGCTTTCCCCAAGGCCAGCAGTGTGCTTCTTTTGTATGGCTCTGTATTCAACTTTCTTTTTGTATTTAAAGATTTCCATCTATGGCTGAATGAGGTATCTCATGGAGAATGATCCTGAGCCTTTGCATTCGCAGTAGGCCTATTATAATGTTACGAACCGGGTGTTGACTGTGGCAATGTTGGTGTTTCTCGGAAAAATGACCGCTTATAGTCCAAGGTGTTACCAAAGAGAAAGACATGGAAATCCCTTAGAAAACAGTTAAATCCCTTTAACAGTATTGGAGGAGAAGTATCTTCCCAAATGAATTAGTCCCAACCCCTATTTTGTGGCAGTTGGAAAGTATTTTGGTGATGGACAAGTGTCTTTCAAAATGTAATGTTTAGTAAGGCAGAAGAACATTGATCCGTTACATAAACTCCTACTGCTACTACTACTGTTATTGTAGATTATGTATACTTGTGGAACGTTTGCTGGTTACCTGCTGATCAGACAACCGTCTAATGGTAACAACAGTGTATCCATAAAGCAGCACCTCCAAAGTGTCTTCCTTGCTCTTCCGCCCAGCCTGCAGGTACGCCCTGAAGAAGATCCGGGCTGCTGGCCGCAGTGAGGAGCAGCAGCCCAAGGACTCCAGCGGTGCAGAACGTAGCAGGGTCAAAGGTGAGCCTGGAGCCGTGCAGACCAAATGCCCCCGCAAACACGGACATCGGCCAGAAGTGATTGTGTTGTGTTGACGGGGAGCTCTGGTCGAGGCAGCCATCAGTGCAACAGGTGTACTTGTATCACACATGGACATGGGGAGTCTTCAGTGGTTCCTGGCAGGGTTGTGGGGTTTGAGTGTGAACGAACACCGGTGTGTGTGAGCTCAACTGTGTGCAGGCGTCAACAGTTGTGTGGTTCCTGAAAGGTCAGAAACCGGACAACTGAGACGAATTAGAACAGATGTGTTAGCAGCACATTACACTGAACACAGTTCTAGTATTCTTCTAGTTTGGCTCAATAATAACAAATAATGAAACTCGGTCACAGATCCATATAAGCTCATCATGTGTGACCAAGATCACGCTGGTAATCGGCAGTGCAACAATAGTTACCCTATGACAACAATCACCAACATGACCATGTACGGCACCTTACAGGCCACCGTAGCTTCTTCTTTGTCATTGGAAAGGGAGGGGTGTGGAGAGGTGGGTTGGAGGGGATTCAGTTGGTTGCAATCTGCAACCTCACCACTAGATGCCACTAAATCATACACCCTGCACCTTTTAAAATAAAAACGTTAAGGGCTTGCTACTGCCGATCCATATGGGCATCAAACAGAAAGTATTATACAGGCAAGAAATCTACTGAACAGTTACTTGTTCTGCTTCAATGTTTACTCACGCTGAACAACAGGTAGGCTTGAAAGGTTGAAAAGAATGCTGCATAAGTTGATTTGCATATATTCACAATGCACACAATGTGATAAGGGTTTAGAGCCTTACAGGCACACCAACTTAAAGCGGGGACTTCTAAAGGTGTGTGTCTGTGTCTGTGTGATTATGTGGGTGAGTCATTGGGAGTGTGTGTGCCTTTTGATTGGGTCTGTGTGCTTTGGTTGGGTGTGTTGGTTTAGTTTTTGGGAGTGGGTGTTTTGTGTCCGTGTGCGTGTGCGTGTGTGTGTGTGTGTGTGTGTGTGTGTGGTTCTCAGAAGTTACACTGCAAAAGATGTATTTGGTTGCCATACTTTATATAAAGGTGACTGTTTCATTGAGAGGTGGGCTCCTCTACCTGTCCCTTATAGTCTATAAATATGACATAATGATGAGGGTTCAACCGCATGCAACATGCTCACTAAATTTGGTCTCAGATTCCACTGGCCACATACACACACACACACACACACACACACACACACACACACACACACACACACACACACACACACACACACACACACACACACACACACACACACACACACACACACACATCTTTTGTGTTTCATCAAAAGCTAATACCTCCCCTCACCGTGAATCCTCTTTCTTATCTCTCACGTCAACCATCCAGAAGCACACCTCCCTCGCACCTCATGTGCGTCCTCCTGTCTGTCTTCATGTCTGTTCTGTCCGTCTGGCTCTAGGGAGGAAGGGAGGCGATGAGGACGGGGGAGACGGGCGGGGCTTCATGCCGGTTCCGTCCTTAGAGGTGGCGGAGCAGGACGAGATGACGCAGTGCCGCTCCTGAGGTTAAAGGTCGAGGAGGCCAATCCATGAGAAGACACACACACACACACACACACAGATACATACATCCACACAGACACGCACACACACACACACACATACAACGACACACACAACGACACACACACACACACACACACACACACACACACACACACACATAGATACATACATCCACCAGACACGCACACACACACACATACAACGACACACACAACGACACACACACACACACACACACACACACACACAACGACACACACACACACACAGATACATACATCCACACGGACACGCACACACACACATACAACGACACACACACACACACACACACACACAGATACATACATCCACACGGACACACTGACACGCGCACACACACACATGCACCGACACACACAACAACACACACACACACATGCATAAACAACCACTTTCACCTACACTATACACTCTTCACAGAAGAGCAAACATTAACAAAATGTACGCTGACGACACCGCCACCCACCCACCACTGCCTTCTCTCTCTGGTCAGCCTTTGTCCCTCTGGGATCAGCAGGAAACAGTTCCCCCACCATACTCACTCTCTTCCTCTTGAGGCTCACACACACACATACTGGGATTTCATTAGGGTTTCAAAAAAAAAAGCCTCTTTGTTCGTCTGACATTTGAGATATACATTAAGGTCTGCACACACACACACACACACACACACACAGACACACACACACACACAAACCCAATCAAAGGAACACACTGATACAAACATTAAGTCTTCCATTTTAAGTCATCGGCCTCTTCGGAGACGGACTGCTCTCCCCCACCGCCACCAGCTCCTCCCCCACCACCGGAAGCTTCTCCTCCACCGGAAGCTCCTCCCCCAACACCAGAAGCTCCTCCCGCACCACCGGAAGCTCCTCCCCCACCACCGGAAGCTCCTCCCCCAACGCCCAAAGCTCCTCCTCCACCGGAAGCTCCTCCACCGGAAGCTCCTCCCCCGACACCATCCAGCTCAAGCCGCCAGTGACAGAATTCATGAAAGCCCGATCGCAAAGTCCGCACAGCGGGGCCCGGTCGGGCTGGACGGCCCGAAGGCGTCTGCTGCTGGCTCAGGGCCGCAGTCTGGGGGTCCCCCTCGTCTGCTTCAGTCTTATTGTGTTGTCTTATTGTAAGACCCACAGGAGTCGAAGTTGTATGATTATTAATGAATGGATATTCAGACATGAAATGAAATAAATGAATAAAAGGGAAAAACTTTGATTCATGTTTTTCTGTCATTATTAACGAACTGTTCTGTTCAAGAAATGTCAATGTGTATTCAATTGTATTGAGACTGCTTTGTTAGGCTGCACTACACTAATTGTGGTGCAATGGCGACGCCTAGTGGCGAAACAGATAATGTTTTGGATGACGTTACTGTATAAGTAGATGAGGTTTAGTTTCAAACATGTTTCAAACGGAGAAAGTTACTGCACGGCTGTTCTGAATATTCGGATCCTCGGAGGAATACGTCCGTAAGTTTTCCTTTGGGTTATTGTAGGGTAGATATCGTCATTAACAGTTGTTTGAATATGTAGGCAACAATTTAATAGTTGTCAAGATATTATTTTGTGTCAACTTAGCTATTATTTCTTTGTGTAAATTAAGCTAGCTCTAACTGCATGTGCGCAGGCTAACGTGTGCATAAAATGTGGATATTTGGCTCATTAGTATTATACTTTTGTTTGTATTCCATAGTTTTACGATAAAAGAATTGGACTTCAATAAATCTTAAGAAGATAAACCAGCTTGATTCTTTGCCGTTCGCTATCTGTCTATGGCCATTGTAGACACAACTGCTAGGACAGAATAGTAAAAGGACGAAACACAGCGGGTGAAGATCAAAGAACATCGTTGCATCACGTCAGTGTCGGAGTCACAGCGACAACATGGCTTCTCAGAAAGAAGAAAATAAAGCAGACCTAACATTAGAAACTAGGTCATCTGTTAGCTCTTCGTCAAGCAAGACTGTTTCATCAACGGCTAGCAGCGCTGCAACTAAAGCGAGGGCCAAAGCAGAAGCACTAAAAGTAAAGAGCGCATATGCAGAGAGGGAGGCAGCCATGTTGAGGGAGAAAGCGCGCATTGAGGAACAGCGGCAGAGAACACTTGCAGAAGCAGAGCGCAATAAAGCAGATGTGGAAACAGGGCTCAAGGTATTGCAGTTAGAGAGGGAGGCAGCAGCAGCATCCAGAGAGGCAGAGGTCTATGAAGCTGCAGCAGACTTGGATGAGGATAGGCACAGCAATTTAGGGGATGAAGAGAGAGCTCAACGCACCAGAGAGTATGTGCAGAACCACACTCCGGTACAAAACGCTCAGCAACCACTTCCTGACCCACAGCATGCACCTACAGATTCAAATCCCCCTCTACACCAGTCTCCTCAGACATCCCATCACCACGTCAGCTACCAACAGCAAGCACTTATGGATTCAAATCCCCCTCTACACCAGTCTCCTCAGACATCCCATCACCACGTCAGCTACCCACAGCAAGCACCTATGGATTCAAATCCCCCTCTACGCCAGTCTCCTCAAACTCCCCATCACCACGTCGGCTACCCACAGCATGCTGGTATGGGCTTTGAGCGCCAGCAGAACAGTGCGACACGGAGGCAACCAGCCGCAGTCCCTCCTTCTCGTGTCTCATCAGAAGGCTACACCAACATGCCACCTCAGATACCTGATTTCGCCACCTATTTGATAAGGAGAGAGATGGTGAGTTCCGGGTTGACCCAATTTGACGACCATCCCGAAAATTATTGGGCATGGAAAACCTCATTCCAGAACATCACACATGACCTCAACCTGACGCACCGAGAGGAACTCGACCTTCTCGTCAAATGGCTCGGCCCAGAGTCATCCACCCAGGCTAAACGATTCAGGTCAGTGCATGTAACCAGCCCTGCAAACGCAGTCAAAATAATATGGCAGCGACTAGAGGAATGCTACGGGTGCCCTGAGGTCATCGAACATGCTCTGCTGAAAAGGCTGGAAGATTTTCCACGCCTCACCAACAAAGAACCTCGTCAGTTAAGAGAGCTCGGCGACCTGCTGCTTGAATTGGATTCTGCAATGTGGAGTGGACTAACGCCTGGGCTTGCATATCTCAACACAGCACGTGGTGTTAACCCTATAGTTGAAAAACTCCCTTTCAACCTGCAGGAAAGATGGGTCACACAAGGCTCCAGATACAAAGAGGACCACAAGGTAGCTTTTCCACCTTTCAGTTTTTTTGTACAGTTCATTTGCAACCAAGCAAAAACCAGAAACGACCCAAGTTTTGCATTCTCATCATCCACCTATTCAAACAGCCAGAAGCCAGACAGAGCAGCTAAATTCAGCAGCACGCCGTCTGTCTTTGTAAAGAAGACTGAGGTGTCAGCCACAGCTCCAAGCTTCCTGAACAACCAGTCTGGAAGGAAAACTGATGAGCCAGATAAACAGTGCCCCATCCATAACAAGCCCCACCCCCTTTTTAAGTGCCGCACCTTTAGGAACAAGCACCTAGACGACAGGAAAGCATTTCTGAAGGAGAACTCCATCTGTTATCGATGCTGTGCTTCTACTAGACACCTTGCAAAGGACTGCAAATTGTCTGTCAAATGCAGAGAATGTGACAGCGATAAACATATCTCCGCACTCCATCCTGGTCCTGCCCCCTGGTCAGCTGAAGAGACCAAATGTGAACCAGAACAAAACAGAGTGGAGAAGAATGACATGCCCTTTAATGTCACCTCAAAATGCACCGAGGTATGTAATAACTCTCGTCAGCCCAGATCATGCTCTAAAATCTGTCTGGTGAAAGTCTACCCCTCAAACCAGCGTGAAAAGATGAGACGTGTCTATGCCGTGCTGGATGAACAGAGTAACAGATCATTGGCTAAGTCACAGTTCTTTGATTTGTTCGGCATTGAAAACAACCCCTCTCCCTACACTCTGAGAACATGCTCTGGCACAGTTGAGACGGCGGGGAGAAAAGCAAGGAACTTCACTGTAGAGTCACTTAATGGGGAAACCATAGTGATGCTTCCTACCCTCATAGAATGTAACTCCATGCCTGACGACAAAGAGGAAATCCCGACACCAGAGATAACACAGCTCTTTCCTCACCTCGCTCCAGTGGCTGACAAGATCCCGCCTCCTGATCCCAGCGCTCAGATCCTCCTACTCCTGGGGAGAGACGTCTTAAGTGTGCACAAGGTACGTGAGCAGCATAATGGCCCCAACAACACACCATACGCACAACGCTTAGACTTGGGCTGGGTCATTGTAGGAGAGATCTGCCTGGATGGAGCTCACCAGTCTACTGATGTCAATGTCTACAAAACAAACATACTCCCAAACGGCAGAGCCTCATACTTCACACCATGCCCCAAAAGCATCCATGTCAAAGAGCAGGCAAGTTCTCAATCTCTCCAGTACTTACCCTCAAAAGGCTTCAGTGCTGACACAAACTGTATTGGAGACGGTGTTTTCTTCAGGACGGCAGACGATGAAAAAACAGCCCTGTCAATTGAGGATAAACTCTTTTTGGATTTAATGGAAAAAGAAGTGTATCTCGCTGAAGACAATCACTGGGTGGCGCCATTGCCTTTTCGCTCACCACGAATCCGGCTTCCTGACAACAAAGAACAAGCAAAACACAGGCTAAACTCATTACAGCGCACCTTTCAAAAGAAACCAGGAATGAAAGAACATTTCTTTGACTTCATGCAAAAGGTCATTGAAAATCAGCAAGCAGAACCCGCTCCACCTCTGAAACCAGGTGAGGAATGTTGGTATTTGCCAATATTTGGCGTCTACCATCCCCAAAAGCCCGACAAAATAAGAGTGGTGTTCGACTCAAGTGCCCAGTACAGTAACATCTCACTCAATGACGTTCTGATGACGGGGCCCGACCTCAACAACACATTAATAGGTGTCTTGCTGCGTTTTCGAAAAGAAAGGATTGCCATCACAGCGGACATCGAGCAAATGTTTTACTGTTTCAAGGTAAAGGAAGATCACCGCAACTATCTTCGCTTCCTGTGGCACAAAGAAAACTGCCCTGAAGAGGAGATAATTGATTACCGGATGACTGTACATGTCTTTGGAAACAGTCCGTCACCAGCTGTTGCCATATATGGACTGAGACGCACAGCAGAGCATGGCGAAGCAGAGCATGGCACAGACGCTAAAGAATTTGTGCTCCACAACTTTTATGTTGACGACGGCATCACATCTGTTCCCAGTGAGGAGGAAGCTGTTGACCTCTTAAAACGCACACAGGAAATGCTAGCAGAGGCTAACCTGAGACTCCACAAGATGGCCTCAAACAGCGCCACAGTCATGGAGGCCTTTCCACCAGAGGACAGAGCGAAGGATCTCAAAGACCTGGATTTTAACGCTGATCCACTGCCTCTCCAACGCAGCCTTGGTGTAAGCTGGAACCTTAAAAACGACTGTTTCACATTCAAAGTGTCAAGAGAGGTCAGACCATTCACACGAAGAGGAGCACTGGCCACTGTCAATAGTCTGTATGACCCCTTGGGGTTCGTCTCTCCCGTCACTATGCACGGAAAAGCCTTAGTGAGAGAATTCACATCAATGCAACAAGAATGGGACACGCCTCTCCCAGCAGAAAAAAGGGCACAATGGGAAGCATGGACTACATCTATTACTGACCTTGAACACCTACATATCCCAAGACAGTACGTTCCAGTCACTCTCTCGCAGGCTCATTCTAAGGAGCTCTGTGTCTTCTCAGACGCGTCTGTTCTGGCCATAGCTGCTGTTGCATATCTGAGAGTCATAGACTCAGACGGACAATGTCATGTGGGCTTTGTGATGAGCAAATCTAAGCTGGCTCCATTTCCTGCTCACACCATCCCACGGCTGGAGCTGTGTGCCTCAGTGCTCGCTGTTGAACTCATGGAGCTAATAAAGGAAGAGTTGGACACAGGGCTGCAGGTCAAGTTCTACACAGACAGCCGTGTAGTACTCGGCTACATTCACAACACCACAAGGAGATTTCACATGTATGTGGCCAACAGAGTAACACGCATAAGAAAATCAACCACACCGAGCCAGTGGCAGTACGTTCGAACTGACCTGAACCCAGCTGATCACGCCACCAGGATTATGCCGCCAGCTCAACTGCACCTCACCAACTGGTTCACCGGCCCCAAGTTCCTCACACAACCAGGCGCTCCAGGAAGACACCGAGGCAGAGTGTTTTCAGCTTGTAAACCCGGACCTGGACCATGAAATCCGAACTCAGGTGACTACACTGGCAACCTCAATTGCAAATCACACTCTGGGCTCAGACAGATTCCAGCGTTTTTCAAGCTGGAAATGTCTCGTGAAAGCTGTTGTTGTACTTACCCATGTCGCAAAGTCATTCTCTCAATCATCACGCACAGAGACCTGTAGAAAATGGCATTACTGCACAAAACCTTGCACATCTGAGCACACACAAGCAAAATCTACAGTTATTAAAGCTGTTCAACAAGATGTGTACGAAGACGAGTTCAAAAGCCTAACACAGGATGGGAAAGTGGTCCACAATAGTCAGCTCACTCCTAAAACACTTGGACCCCTTTATCGACAATGAAGGACTGCTGAGAGTTGGTGGGCGTGTGCGCAATAGCTGACCCTCTCTGACCAAGAAAAAGCATCCTTTAATCATACCACCACAATATCATCAACGTAGCTACGCTGCTGCGTCGTGCAACATCTACCACAGCCACAGTAGCCCCCAAGGCCGCCATTGTCACTGCGGGTGCGCAGTACGCACTAGGCAGGACTGTGGGTTGTAGGTGCCAGAAAGCTCAATCAAAGTGCTCATACTCAAGCTGTCATCACAGATGTGTCATGTGCAGGAAGCTGAGAGGAGAGACTGGAAAATCAGGAAAATGTCCAGATCTTCCTGCAGACAGGTTGTCTGTAGATCCCCCCCATTCACACACACCGGGCTGGATGTGTTGGTCCATGGAGTGTTGTGGCACAGTCCGAACAAGAGGGAGGCAGTGTTTGAAAACAAAAGATGGGCTGTCATATTCAGCTGTGTTAAGCACCAGAGCAGTTCACCTGGAAGCTGATAGAGTCAATGTCCAGCTTCAAGTGTCTTCACTAAATGCTTTTGCGCCTGCTTCTTGGCTGTCAGAGGCCCAGTTTCAACATCTACGTCTC
This sequence comes from Melanogrammus aeglefinus, assembly GCA_900291075.1. NCBI lineage: Eukaryota > Metazoa > Chordata > Actinopteri > Gadiformes > Gadidae > Melanogrammus > Melanogrammus aeglefinus. The sequence goes on along the minus strand of OLKM01004430.1, from coordinate 4,516 downwards.
AGACAGAGGGACAAACTTCATCCGGTGGCCTGTGGAGAACTGCAAATCAACACGGAGGACGCAGAGATAAAAAACTTCATGCAAGATCGAGGCTGCACCTGGTCATTTAATGCACCACACTCATCGCACATGGGAGGAGCATGGGAAAGGATGATTGGGATCGCACGCCGTATCCTCGACGGTCTCCTGTTGAAAGAAAGTGCCACAAGACTCACACATGAAGTTCTGACTACACACTAATGGCTGAAGTCGTATGGCCATCATGAACTCTCGACCTTTGACCCCTGTCTCAACATAGACGCGGACAGAATGGCCTCAGCAAAGTCTTCTCTCAGTTAGCTGCATGTGCTGTTGACTCAATAAAGCCAGTGTTGTCACCTGCTCCACCAGGGAGACTTTATAGATCGACCACCTACACCAAAAGCCAGTGGCGTCAGGTCCAGAGCCCTAGCAGACCTGCGTTCTGGAAAAGATGGAGGCAGGAGTAACTTGACCCACTGCCCAGCGCCGTAGTGGAGGAAGTGGACTGAGGCCAGACCTAATCTTCAGGAAGGTGACGTCGTCCTGACCTGCTATAAGACTGTCCGTGAAGGCGCAATGAATGGCCGTTGGGCTCATCACGAAGACAATGCCCAAGCAGTGACAACAGAGTTCGTAAGGCTCATGGTGAAGACTGCCAAAACAAGGAACTGTAAAAGAGTACTTGGAGACCTATTAATGAGTTAGTTGTGCTTCTTCCCAATGTTAGTAATTATTGGGAAAATGATAAATATAGTGGCATAATTAGTATTACGCCAGACGGGGAGTGTTCTGTTTCAAGAAATGTCAATGTGTATTCAATTGTATTGAGACTGCGTTTGTTAGGCTGCACTACACTAATTGTGGTGCAATGGCGACGCCTAGTGGCGAAACAGATAATGTTTTGGATGACGTTACTGTATAAGTAAGATGAGGTTTAGTTTCAACATGTTGTTCAAACGGAGAAGTACTGCACGGCTGTTCTGAATATCGGATCCTCGGAGGAATACGTCCGTAAGTTTTCCTTTGGTTATTGTAGGTAGATATCGTCATTAACCAGTTTGAATATGTAGGCAACAATTTAATAGTTGTCCAAGATATTATTTTGTGTCAACTTAGCTATTATTTCTTTGTGTTAAATTAAGCTAGCTCTAATGCATGTGCGCAGGCTATACGTGTGCATAAAAATGTGGGATATTTGGCTCATTAGTATTATACTTTTGTTTGTATTCCATAGTTTTACGATAAAAGAATTGGACTTCAATAAATCTTAAGAAGATAAACCAGCTTGATTCTTTGCCGTTCGCTATCTGTCTATGGCCATTGTAGACACAACTGCTAGGACAGAATACGAACGTATACACTTCTGTACTTGATGCATCAATTTATAGATTCAATGATAAACAATGAACATTGTCGTTTTTATATTTTCTGTATTATTAAGACGTCTGAGAAGTGATGTGAGCCATGTGAGCCTAAGATCCATGAACAACAAATGATGGTGCCCCCTCTCTATGTACTGTATACACCTTCAATGGACAGATAACAACAACTTCCGTTTCAGCCTCCACATCATCACACTGCCTGTCTTCCAAGAGAAGAGAAGACATAGAGCCCCATCTCTACACAGAAGGGCGGGCACTAACAAAATGTCAAGAGAATCTGCTTCTGCTGCAGCTTCTGGGAACACAGAATTTAGATTTTGCACCTAAAACTGTGTGTGTGTGTGTGTGTGTGTGTGTGTGTGTGTGTGTGTGTGTGTGTGTGTGTGTGTGTGTGTGTGTGTGTGTGTGTGTGTGTGTGTGTGTGTGTGTACTTTCCATTGCCTCCCAGTCTTATTACTTCGTGCACACCCTGGACTACAGATTGATATATGTCTTTGCTATTCCACGACAATCTGTAGCACTCTGATTGAATTTAATTGAGAACATTGCCTTCATTCTTGAATGTGTGTGTGTGTGTGTGTGTGTTCTCACATATGTGGCGTTGTGGGGCCCAGTCACCGGTTGCACACCAACGTTATGGGGCCCTCAGACATAGTGGGGCCCAAAACCCTGGACCCCACACCGTTTCTCATTTGTAATGGGCTCAGGAGGCTGCCCTGACATGCCCCCCACTCTTTTTTTACTTGGCCCACAAGGTAGCAAAGTTGAGTTCGGTGTGTATAATTTTTATGCTCGTGATCGCCCCCTAGGTGGTACTGCACCCTTGGTGCACCTTAAGCACACTTCCTGAAGTGTGTAACGTTCAGCCAATCACATGTGGCCAAATTGATCAGCTGCTTAACTCGGCATGCTGCTCATGCACAAGCGCCATATATTGTGTGAAGGCAAGATTTTCACTTGAAGAATGTCAGAAGGTAAGTCTATCTTGACAATTATTTTATAAATATATTTTATATTAATACTATTTTATATATATATATGTATATCAGTAATTCTGTTTTCTAGAGTACTATTTTATGCACATAACTAGATATACTTAATTAGAAACCGTTTTTTCTAATATAGACGTAGCCACATGTAAGCTGCATGCTGTTGTTAGCCGCTAGCTGTAGAATGAATTGTGTTCAAAGTGATACTGTTTAGTCTTAGAAATTACTTTCATAAAGTATGTTTTGGAATACATTTGACATTGTTCCTTGTGGGGCAATTCCCTATGTGTGGGATAATTAGCAGTAGGCCTATTTCATGGCCTACATCTAGTTTAGCTAGATCTCAGTACTGACAAGGTAAGTGAGGTTAATTAGCTTGTGTTGCTAATATGCTACTGTTGGGGTGACCTGTGTTCAGGCAATGCTGTATGCTTTATCAAACTACTGATACATAACTTTAGACTGCTTTTATTTTGTGTTTGTTGCTGAATTGGTTTGTGGTGCTAAGTGTCCATTATTTTGGAAAACTTTGAAACTCGTTTCTGTCGTGTTTGGCATTTTGTAAATGAAACGGGAACGGGAACGGGACCGGAACCGGAAACTGACGTATAGGAAAGTATTGGTTGTAGTCTTTTCGCTCGGTTCTAGCCATACTTTTGATACGGAGAACCGAGCGAAAAGACTACAACCAATACTTCCGTTTCCGGTTCCGGTCTCGTTCCCGTTCCCGTTTCATTTACAAAATGCCAAATAAAACACGACAGAACACGACAATTCCGGTCCAAATACTCGCGAGAGGACTAATATTAAAACTATATCCTACAGAATGTTGATAAAATAAAATGCAGTTGCTTTATGGTATTGTCCCAGCATTAACCAAGGATTCAGGTTATTGTTACAGTTATGAAGACTCAGTTTTAACCCATAGGCCTACATATGTATTGAAAATTAGCATACAGCTACACTTTACACCTTACATTCACGTCATGCTGGTTATAATCTAAGTAACATAGAAATACTTCACAACAACATCAGTTAGGCCTAGAGACTAATAATGTAAAGGGCTGCTACATTGTTCATAGTTGTTTATCCTATCAAAGAGAGTCTGTTATAGTATGTCTGCAATGTGATTGACCGTATGTGCAATGATTCATTTTAGAAATGGTTTTCACAGAGCCATAATGCGAAGAAGGAAGCCAAGAATCCGGCCTGTTGATGATGCAACATCACACATTCTTTCTTCGGGAGATAAGCAGGGGCTTACTCAAAATATCATTGATGATTACAAAGGTTTGTTGGGTACTTTTGAGTGGCAGCATGTTACTCCCAAAACATTTCTTAGTACTTTAAATACCTACAGTGTAGAATAAAATTATACAACGACTACATTTCATAAAATGGTAAAAATGCTTGTGCTGCTGCTACAGCAAAATTTGTTAAAGCCATGTATTGGTCAATCAACATAAATGTGTTACGATAAACTGAAGTTCTCCACATTTACACACCTCAACACATACATTGCTTGTTACATCCTTTATATCCTGTTTTGAAACGTCTTTATCATTCTTTAAAAGGGCTAGTAGTAGGGGTGTAACAATTCACCGATGCGAAAACGGTAGGTCCCGGTTTGAGATTACACACAGATGCAGCACAACATCAATATGTGGGCCGCCTACCTCTGAATCATTTCAAATGAATCTGTATGATTATAGCCTGATATCAAGACAGCCATTGTGTCAACCTCATTTCATTTCCGTATCCCATACGGATCTGAAAAAATGGAATTTAAGGAAGCGAGGGCGCGATCCGTGTTTGTTTATGTTGCCAACTGCTCGTGCCCTGCATCTCGCCGAGCCAAGACGAAATCGGAGTTGTGAGTGCACGAAAAACAGCCATACAATATGTCCGAAAACAGTGAAGCGATTTTCAGTGCACCAGCGAATCTGAAATCAAACTTGTGGAAGTCCTCTGGGTCTTATAAGAAGGAGGGGAATATTTACAAAAGCTTCTCTATTTTTTTTAATTGTGTAGGACAGCGATCAAGTCTATAAATAAACAAATAAATAGAAGACATGTAGTTCTAAATTGATAAACGTGTCTTCCATATTTCCCCCATGCCATTAA
>OLKM01004429.1:0-22485 GCA_900291075.1 Melanogrammus aeglefinus | reverse complement strand
TTTTTCGCTTCAAACGCTTCCACTAGGAGTTCGCCGTTGCTCCATGTTTAAATAATTTTGTGAGCCGGCTCAATTTTCACAAAGTGAAATAGTGCCCCCCAGTGAATTTTATTATTAATTTATTTACTCAGTAGTAATAGGCCTACTTTTGCTGGTTTCGCTTGAATTTTTGTATTTTCTCTACTGATTGCTTCGACAAATGCAACATTACTGCCCCTTGCAGTAATCCAACCCATGGCTCCGAATATTGACGGCTATTTTGGCACACTGCCATCACAATTATAGCCTAACATATACAAATATAACACTGTACTAGACACAAATGTATTTTCCACTAGCTAGTGGTGGTCATTACATTGTAGTGAAACTAGTAAAGACAACACAGCTTTATGTTACGGCGACACATGGAGGCACTGCAGCTCTGACAATGCGTGACTTGGTATTTCTCCTCACTGATTGGTTAGACAGCCTTCAAACTTAGTGGTTCAAGCAGAAAGAGGAGGGGGCTCGTTCTGCCATACCTAAATAGCGGAAGTGAATAACTAATAGCCGGAGTGAAAACTAATAAGCTGGAGTTGAATGACATCCTATGTTATCCTACAAAAACTGAGTAAAGACAAAGCTGTTGTCTTTGCTAGTTTCAGTACAATGATAATCGATAATAATCGATGCCACTTCCTTCCAGCAAGACTGAATAAGTGGGCAAGAAATCCTACCTTAACCTAAACCAACCCTAACCCAAACTAATTTAACCCATCCTACATTAACCTAAACCAACCCTAACCCAAACTAATTTAACCCATCCTACTTTAACCTAAACCGACCCTAACCCAAACTAATTTAACCCATCCTACATTAACCTAAACCGACCCTAACCCAAACTAATTTAACCCATCCTAACTTAACCTAAAAGCGACCCTAACCCAAACTAATGTTAACCATCCTACTTTTAACCTAATCCGACCCTAACCCAAAACTAATTATAACCATCCTACATTAACCTTAAAACCGACCCTAAACCCAAACTAATTTAACTCATCCTACATTAACCTAAACCGACCCTAACCCAAACTAATTTAACCCATCCTACATTAAACCTAAACCGACCTCTAACCCAAACTAATTTAACCATCCTACTTTAACCTAAACCGACCCTAACCCAAACTAATTTTAACCCATCCTACATTAACCTAAACCGACCCTAACCCAAACTAATTTAACCCATCCTACATCAACCCTAAACCGACCCTAACCCAACTAATTTAAACCCATCCTACTTTAACCTAAACCGACCCTAACCCAAACTAATTTAACCCATCCTACATTAACCTAAACCGACCCTAACCCAAACTAATTTAACCCATCCTACTTTAACCTAAACCGACCTAACCCAAACTAATTTAACCCATCCTTACTTTAACCTAAACCGACCCTAACCCAAACTAATTTAACCCATCCTACATTAACCTAAACCGACCCTAACCCAAACTAATTTAACCCATCCTACTTTAACTAAACCGACCCTAAGCCAAACTAATTTAACCCATCCTACATTAACCTAAACCGACCCTAACCCAAACTAATTTAACCCATCCTACATTAACCTAAACCGACCCTAACCCAAACTAATTTTAACCCATCCTACATTAACCTAAACCGACCCTAACCAAACTAATTTAACCCATCCTACATTAACCTAAACCGACCCTAACCCAAACTAATTTAACCCATCTACTATTAACCTAAACCGACCCTACCCAAACTTAATTTTAACCCATTCCTACATTAACCTAAACCGACCCCTAACCCAAACTTATTGTAACCCATCCTACATTAACCTAAACCGACCCTAACCCAAACTAATTTAACCCATCCTACTTTAACCTAAACCGACCCTAACCCCAACTAATTTAACCCATCCTACATTAACCTAAACCGACCCTAACCCAAACTAATTTAACCCATCCTACATTAACCTAAACCGACCCTAACCCAAACTAATTTAACCCATCCTACTTTAACCTAAACCGACCCTAACCCAAACTAATTTAACCCATCCTACATTAACCTAAACCGACCCTAACCCAAACTAATTTAACCCATCCTACTTTAACCTAAACCGACCCTAACCCAAACTAATTTAACCCATCCTACATTAACCTAAACCGACCCTAACCCAAACTAATTTAACCCATCCTACATTAACCTAAACCGACCCTAACCCAAACTAATTTAACCCATCCTACTTTAACCTAAACCGACCCTAACCCAAACTAATTTAACCCATCCTTACATCTAACCTAAACCGACCCTAAACCCAAATAATTTAACCCATCCTACATTAACCTAAACCGACCCTTAACCCGAAACTAATTTAACCCATCCTACATTAACCTAAACCGACCCTAACCCAAACTAATTTAACCATTCCTACTTTAACCCTAAACCGACCCTAACCCAAACTAATTTTAACCCATCCTACTTTAACCTAAACCGACTCATAACCCAACTAATTTTAACCATCCTACATTAACCTTCCTTAACCGAACCGCTAACCCAAACTAATTTTAACCCATCCTACATTAACCTGAACCGACCCTAACCCAATAATTTAACCCATCCTACATTCACCTAAACCGACCCTAACCCAACTAATTATAACCATCCTACATTTACCCTAAACCGACCCTAACCCAAACTAATTTAATCCATCCTACATTAACCTAAACCGACCCTACACCAAAACTAATTTAACTCATCCTACATTAACTACTAACCGACCCTAACCCAAACTAATTTAACCCATCCTACTTTAACTAATCCACCCTTAACCAAACTAATTTAACCCATCCTACATTAACCTAAACCGACCCTAACCCAAACTAATTTAACCCATCCTCCATTAACCTAAACCGACCCTACCCAAACTAATTTAACCCATCCTACTTTAACCTTAAACCGACCCTAACCCAAAACTAATTTAACCATCCTACATTAACCTAAACCGACCATAACCCAAACTAATTTTAACCCATCCTACTATTAACCTAAACCGACCCTAACCCAAACTAATTTAACCCATCCTACATTAACCTAAACCGACCCTAACCCAAACTAATTTAACCCATCCTACTTTAACTAACACGACCCTAACCCAAATAATTAAACCCATTCCTACTTTAACCTAAACCGACCCTAACCCAAACTAATTTAACCCATCCTACTTCAACCTAAACCGACCCTAACCCAAACTAATTTAACCCATCCTACATTAACCTAAACCGGACCCTAACCCAAACTAATTTAACCCATCCTACATTAACCTAAACCGACCATAACCCAAACCTAATTTAACCCATCCTACATTAACCTAAACCGACCCTAACCCAAACTAAATTTAACCCATCCTACTTTAACCTAAAACCGACCCTAACCCAAACTAATTTATCCCATCCTACATTAACCTAAACCGACCCTAACCCAAACTAATTTAACCCATCCTACATTAACCTAAACCGACCCTAACCCAAACTAATTTAACCCATCCTACATTAACCTAAACCGACCCTAACCCAAACTAATTCAACCCATCCTACTTTAACCTAACCGGCTAACCCGTACCCTAACCCAACCCAACTTAAACCTACCCTAACCCAACCCTACCCTCAACTAACCTACACATTCACTAGACGGTACACACACCTTCATTAAAGAGACGGGCGCAACCACACTTCATTTAAAGAGACGGTGTTACGACCCCCTTTATGTTGTTTATGTTGTTTATGCACTCTAGCACCCCCTGCTGGCGCTATTATGCTCTCTGGCTTCTTTTCTAGCTTTCACCTGCTTCCAGCTGCCAATTGGCAATCATGGCTTACACCTGGTGGTGTAGGCTACTTAAGAAGACCAGTGCCGTGTTCCAATACCCGTACTGTCCGTACTTACTAGCCAAAATTTGAGTACACAGTACGTTCCAATTCAGATCCGGTGAAAAGAAGTACACTTCAAGGACCCGGATGTCGTACTCAAAACGGGCTAATCGTGAAGTGTGGATCGAAGGACACTCTCCGTACTCAACGGCAGCCATTTAAGTACGTAACGGAAGAGCGTGAGCCATGCTGAGCGATCACTTCGATAAAAATAATGGATACCGCGATGACAGCTCTCACGTGCGGCTGTCGCAATTCGTCATTTCTGGTAATGTACTCACGACAAGTACTCGATTTGAACAGCCTCACGATCTGAAACACATGTACTCAAGTGAGTACGGATAGTGCAGAAAGTGTACTTCCTTTAAGTATACTCATGGAAGTACGGGTATTGGAACACGGCACAGACCCTGGAAGCAGTCCCTCTCTCAACACCGAGATCTGCGGTCGGGCCTAAGCCTTGCCACCGCTTCCTCCACGCTGTCTCCTGCGTGATACCATTATTGTTCGGTATTGGGCCATTTAAGTCACTAAGTGACTTCATGCGAGAACCTGATTAAAACCCCCATTTTTCAGTTATTCTCGTTTCTATCTATTAAGCCTGGCCCAGACAATGGCGTACAGACGGTAACACACACTTTCATTAAGAGACGGTTACACACACACACGTTCATTAAAGAGAGACGGTACACACACGTTTCATTAAAGAGACGGTACACACACGTTCATTAAAGAGACGGTACACACACGTTTCATTAAGAGACGGTACACACACGCTCATTAAAGAGGACGGTACATCACTGTTCATTAGAGAGACGGTAAACACACACTTTCATTAAAGAGACGGTACACACACGTTCATTAGAGAGACGGTACACATACACACGTTCATTAAAGAGACGGTACACACACACACGTTCATTAAAGAGACGGTACACACACGTTCATTAAAGAGACGGTACACACACGTTCATTAAAGAGACGGTACACACACGTTCATTAAAGAGACGGTACACACACGTTCATTAAAGAGACGGTACACACACACGTTCATTAGAGAGACGACACACACATTCATTAAAGAGACGGTACACACACGTTCATTAAAGAGACGGTACACACACGTTCATTAAAGAGACAATTCAAATCAAATAATCACGGACGTTTCGTTATTTCTCTTACCATTTTTATTCAAAAAGGGCAAAAAGAACCGCGTCGTCATTTCAAACCATTCTGCATCAACGCTCTGCTGAGGTGAGGACCAGAGGGAGACCATGCCTCCCAGCCCGGTCGAACACGGCTCCGATCTACTACTTTAAAGGGGAGGAGGGTGAAACACATCGATTAAAACCGCCTGATACACATCAATAAACTCAATTTGAAACTGACGAAATCTCTAAATGAAATTTGAAATTTTGCTTTTCACTGAATCGATCGACGACTGGCCATCAGGGAGGGACCACATCAAAAAGGCCCCCCCCAGACTTCCAATTTGCCCGACCCCTAGTCTAGTTAGGGGTCGTTGGGGGTCTTACCGGTGAACCCTCCACACTAAATTCATGCTCGGCTGGTCTCAGGTCTGCTGCTGGGCGTTTTTGGGGGGGCTCTTAACGTCTGAACCTCCGCAGTGAACAGGCCTGGGAACAGGGCTAGGCGTGGGTGATGGGTCGTACCTAAACACTAACAAGCACTTTAGAAAATCAAACCCAAGAACAATATCATGTTTTCAAGCAAAAGATTACCAAAAGCAAACTAAAGCCTGGTTGGATGACGCCTGGCGGTTTGAGCCCTTTACGTCTTTTCCCCTGCTATTTAAAAAGGGGGTTCAGTCAAAGAGGCCCAAGTAGGAGTTAGGGGTGAGAGTTAGGAAGTAGGAGCTAGGGTTATGAGGCAAAAGAGTAGGGAGTACGTTCTGCTGTGGCAAATCAGCTGCGTATACTTAAAAAAGCTGCCCAATCCGGGGTCCCCGCCTCTGATGCGATTCACCCATGTGATAACAATTATGATTATAATTATAACGATAAACATCCTAATAAAACCTGAGAAAATCTGATGCAAAGCAAAGTCCCCAAACCTCCACGACGCCACGGACCCATCAAACGACGGCTCCGTGGGGTCGGAACGCCATGGAGTTTGGTTCCTCCGTCCAAGGGCGTCAGTTTTTTTTTTTAGAAGTGGTGGGGACAATAACCATAAGCTTGAGTGTGGTTTGAAAAGTGGTGGGTACCCTTATGTAAGCTATTCATCCATTCAACGCTGCATTACAATATGCTCTGCAGTGTATTGTCAGGTGTTGAAAAACCAGTTTGTGTTTTGGCTTGTTTTGCAAACGACGTTGGAAACACCAGGGTATTGGCTCGGATATGTAATACTAATACACACAGGACAAAGAAAAGTGTTGGCATTTTAACAACTTATCTTCACATCAACAAAGTTTACCAGACAATCAATGGCAGACTGTAAAGGGGGTAGGCTACGAAATGAAACGAGGTACTACTGAGCATCACACCCGCTCCTGACATACAGCGATGCGACAGCGACGGCGAGCGAGCGAGCGAGGAAAAGTGATTAGAATGTGTACATTTCAATGAGCCTGTCCTGACGTGCCGGCGAGCGACGTCGCGCCGGTCCAGCGATGTCGCTCAACCCTGAATTTATCGCCTCGCGTTGTCTCTATCTTGGACGACATTTGGCGGCCGGTGTCCCGCCCCTAAACACTTCTTATTGGTTGATAAGTACACCGCTGCTTCCTGTTGAATGTGTTACATCCCTCGGATGATTTGATTGGTTTGGATTCTTTAAAACCAATAAAATTACACTTCGCGACAAAAATTCGTCACGCTGATATCAGGCACACCCTCGCGCGAGTTTTCGTCGCCGTTTCGCTCGCTCGCTGATATGTCAGACGAGTGTCAGCCTTTTGAAGAAGAGCAAGGGTTGCTGGTAGCATAATGTTATGCTGCATTAAAAAAATGAAAAAACAAGCACCCAGAGGAGAGTGCATCTGCCAAATCCTGCCACCAGTAAACACTCGCGAAGGACCAATTCACACTTCACTCGTTTACATCTGAGCAAATTGCCCGCAAATAAAATCCCCTAGAGTTTAGGCTATAACACACAGCAGGTTATACGAGAACATATTTATGTCAGGATAGGGCTAGCCACTGGCTCCATGTCCAACGTCAAAACATTCTCAATCAGACAAAACAACTAAACCACATTGGCATAGCAATCGAACCGTGTGAAGCTGCTACTAGCTGCAATCTATATATGAATGCATACTAGGCTGGAGCACCAACCAGAATCAGATGATCACAATCGCTTAGACCGTGGGTAACTAGCCAGGGTCATCACGAGCAAACAAACCAGCAGCAAAGTTTACGTAAACCAATTTCTTACCTTTATGTGCCCTCCACATGCAGGCTAGAATGATGTATCCATATTCCACGTTATCCAGTGTCACAAACATGCTTTTTACAGAAGCAAAAGGACCGCCTATTTTCTGAATAAAAATGTCAATTTGGCTGGCTGTTCTTGAAACTTCTTTATTATAACGCTGTGTGTACCAGACAGCCCACGTAGCCGCCTGCCCCCTCCCCCTCGCGATGATATAAAAACAACAAAAAATCGCTATTTATCGCTCGCGTTGTCTCTATCTGGACGACATTTCGCGGCGGTGTCCCGCCCTAAACACTTCTTCATTGGTTGATAAGTACACGCTGCTTTCTGTTGAATGTGTTTACATCCCTCGATGATTATGATTGGTTTGGATTCTTAACCAATAAAATACACTCGCGACAAAATCGTCGGCGCTGCATATCAGGACACCCTCGCGCGAGTTTTTCGTCGCCGTTTTCGCTCGCTCGCTGAATGTCAGGACGAGGTGAAAGGCTGCCTTCCAATGCCAAGTGTAGTAGGCCTGCTGCTGGAATGATTAACCACAGGTGCTCGGCACTGAATGAGAGATACTGATGATCAGAATCCCGCCCCCTCATTTTGCTCCACTCACAGCCCGCTGTTGTGCATGCTGTGAGAGGATGTCTTCGTGCGCGCCTATCGCATGATTTAGACTCGACGATTTTCGGTTGAGTATGTGTTTTTTTTTTTTGTTGTTTTTTTTCGGTCGCATTTTTAAAAGTGGGGGGGACAAAATTCGTATTTTAAATAGTGGGGTTTTTTTGTTGTTTTTTTTCGGTCGCATTTTTAAAAGTGGGGGGGACAAAATTCGTATTTTAAATTACGTCCCCCCCGTAATCGACGCCTATGATAGGCGTCGATTACGCAATCAGACACTGAAGAGGTCCATTGGCAAGACTCGTGATGGAGTCTGTGTGTGTGTGTGTTCGGTGTGTGTGTGTGTGTGTGTGTGTGTGTGTGTGTGTGTGTGTGTGTGTGTGTGTGTGTGTGTGTGTGTGTGTGTGTGTGATGTGTGTGTGGACCTCCACATGCGTCTGTCACGTTTAAAATTGTACCGGGGCGCGAAATTTGTACCGGCCTACGTCATCGTTTGTTTACATCCTGACAACCTGCCCGGTGTGGGTGTCAGATTGACTCGGGCTGCCAGATTGACTCGGGTTCCTATGGCGCATGCGTACAGGGATCCGACATGGGTCCGCCTACAGATCCGCTGTATGACAGTAGAACTTTCGGAGGCGGAGCTGATCCTCTGGGCGGCGCCCAAACGGATGAGGCAGCTTACGCGGGTTTGGCGGATTGAAGGCGGATCCGCCTAGGAGTCTCCTGCTATGTGGGAAGGTTTAAAATGAGTTGTTACGTTAGGTTTAAAGTAGTTATCTCTCATTATGTAAGGTTAAATTACATTTTATTTTATACAAATGTATAGTTTAGCAAGGTTTAACCCCGGTTTTAAACCTGTTAATTAAATATTTATTTAATAATACTTTAAACATTAAATGAGTATTTTAGTTTAATGTACTCTAGCATGTATTTTAAGAAATGATATATATACAACTACCACATATACCACCTGTTGTAGTGTCTTGCAGCATTCATTCATTAAACATTCATAAAATAAACAAGTCCAGCTTCCTTGTGTTCATATGATGTGTATTCAATTCAGTTACAGAACAAAAAATGAGAACAAAATATAAGTTCAATATCTCATAATATCATCAAAAATGTTACATTTAACGTGTAAAGTCAAATGGTGATTTCCAGAGTCAAAAAGTATATTCATGCTCATATCATTCTGTCCAGTTAGAAATTCACTCAGGATACTGTTCACAAACTGTCCATAAACTGAAATTATGGTTTACCTTTTAGAATAAAAATGTGTGGGTATGTCAGTCAGGCCTTGTAACATTCCTCAAGTGTCCTTAAAGATCTCCTAATATACTACTTTTCTGGTCTTATTTTCTCATTAATGAATCCTATGGAGCAACCTGACATGAATCACAGCACAAAAAAACATGTAGTTTTTCGGGTAACTCTTTCTCTCATCTGGGTGCATCCAGCAGTCTCTGTCCACACTCGGCTTTGTGCTGCTCTGCACAGCCGCCCCAGGCGGTCAGCGGTTATTTGATACTTTAGTATGGTTAAATAAGACAAATCATTATAACAACGTTTATAGGTCATAAAAGTTGAAAAAGTATAATAGGTCCACAGCAGTGACAGAAAATATTCAGAATGGCCTGTCTTAGTTGGAAGCCCAATCACCACGACAAGGTGCAAGCCACGATTGGGAACATTTAAGACGGAACAAACATTGAAAAACAATATCCTAATTTAATATAATAATGTAATGTCCTGTGGGGTCTATACATGTTTTACTGCTCAGGTTCTTTGATAATAGGGACTTTAAGCAGCTATGCTTTATTGGAGGCAACGGCATCATGTTGTCGTAATATAACTCAAGTATCACTTAGCCACTCTCTACTTGCTTGACAAAAACACCCATTCCTACTTATAAACAGACGGACTACTGAAACGGGAGGTGATAACATAAATTCCAGAATGCCAAAAGTTGTTCTCGAGGTAACCCTCCACTCAACTGTTGCTGCTCCAAGTCCCTAATCGTATGTGTCAGTACATGAAGTGTTGAGGTCAGACCTGCATAGACCGCATGCGTGCTGGAAGGCGTGCTGGAAGGAATATATTCCGACAGCTACGACGGGGGGTACTGTGATAACATCTGCTGTCCAAGATCATAAGTACATTTAAGTTGTAAATATGGATACAAATCCCTGACGAGACTTATTGTATGAAGTTGAAGGTCTCAAAATAAATACATCTGCACACCTCTGCTTCTTTCAGATGGCACCCGCCCCCCTTCCCGTCGAGAGGAGCGGACCCTTGGCTTTAGGGCCCCTCTCCCCTACCCCCCACCCCCCTTCCCGTCGAGAGGAGCGGACCCTTGGCTTTAGGGCCCCTCTCCCCTACCCCCCACCCCCTTCCCGTTCGAGAGGAGCGGACCCTTGGCTTTTAGGCCCCTCACCCCTACCCCCCCACCCCCTTCCCGTCGAGAGGAGGGGGACCCTTGGCTTTAGGGCCCCTCTCCCCTACCCCCCACCCCCTTCCCGTCGAGAGGAGCGGACCCTTGGCTTTTAGTGCCCCTCTCCCTACCCCCCACCCCCCTTCCCGTCGAGAGGAGCGGACCCTTGGCTTTAGGGCCCCCTCACCCCTACCCCCCACCCCCCTTCCCGTCGAGAGGAGCGGACCCTTGGCTTTAGGGCCCCTCTCCCCTACCCCCCACCCCCCTTCCCGTCGAGAGGAGCGGACCCGGATCTATGGAGCCCACTGGCTAAGCTATAAGCTATCGCGATATTTGCGTTGCCGTAGCGCGGTATCTATGGTGACGACGTCACGTTTCTGTACGTCATCTGTAGGCGTCCGAGTGATGCGCATGCGCATAGGAACCCGAGTCAATCTGGCAGCCCGAGTCAATCTGACACCCACACCCCCATACACTGTGGGGGTGCTCCCCCCCTCTAAATTGACAGTAATACATCGGCCCATTTCACCGTCAGGCAAGAGCTCCGTTTCGCGCTGTAGGCAAATATCCGGCAGCAGGCCACCCCCAATCACGGCTTTCTTAACTTTTTTTTTTTTTACATCCTTTATAACAAAAAAAAAAAAATATATATATATATATATATATATATATATATATATATATATATATATATATATATATAAGATAAAATATAATATATATAATAAAAATAATCTAAAAGAATTGCGGCCGGCCGGCTCGGCCTTAAATCGTCCGGCCGTTCAGGAAATCTCCCGAACCTCCCGATGGCCAGTCCGCCCCTGTTAGTCAACCTAATGTTAAGATTAGCTCAGTGTGTGAGAATAAAAAGACTGGGGTAGGATACATCCAGAAGTGCTTTGCTAACTACTCGGCCTTGTTGTTGCTTGTTCAACAATAAAGTCATATACATACTTGCTCCGGACTCCTAAATTCCTCATGCTCTCCTAGTTAGTTGAAGTGATGGAATTCAGTTATTTTCTACCACATAAGCAGCACAGTAGTTAGCTATTTAAAGCTATACAAAACTGCGCAATTTGTTTATTTAAGTAAAGCATTATGAAAAATTGTGCATGGACAATAAAGCATTAAATATATTATTTTCCCTCTATTCTAAGCCCTGATGTTTCAGAAACCTAGAAACGCCCCTGCTACACGGACAGACATTAATAAACATATTTTAACACAACAAACACAGCAATCACAACTACAACGAACAAAAAATAAACAACAAAACAGAACTGGTCCGCTCTTCATTTGGCCCGCGGACAGTGGCTCCGCGTGTGCGCGTGGTCTCCCGTCGCGCTACACACGGGACAGGTGTGGCTCCGGATGGGGCACGAGAGTTGTGTCGCTGTGTAACCTGGGCTCCCGTCTCGTCCTTCCCGCACTGCTCGCCACATTGGTGTCAGAAGTGGGATTGGCCTGCGCAAGCGGATAAAGGATTGGGATTGACGGTCGAGCCCATGGAAGCCCCAACCGACGTCGACGCGACGCACCCTGCGTTTTGGGAGCGCAGCGGCCCACGAACGGAGAAATGGCAGTTGTCAACCGCCCCCTGGTGGCAAGGACGGCGGTGAAGCTGCCGAAGTTTTCCGGGGAAACGCAGCTTGAGCCGTACCTGGCCCAGTTCCGGCTTGTTAAATGGCACAACGGCTGGGGTGTCGGGGAGGCGGTCGTCCACCTCGCTCTGGCACTGGAGGGGACGGCGGTGCAGGATCTCTTGGACCTTGCCCCAGCGGACCAACGGGACCTCGGGGCCCTGACCCGGGCCTTGGAGAGGCGTTTCAGGCAGCGGGGTCGTGGGCCACAGCCGGGAGTTGCTGACCAGTCGCCGCCGCCGGGAGGGGGAACGGTTGGGGGCCTACGCAGCGGATGTACTGCTGTACGCCCAGCGGGGCTACCCCGACTTTCCTGCTGCGGCAAGGGAGGAACTAGCCCTTCAATCGGCACGTCCGCCTCACCGGGCCCCCGAACCTCGAGGTGGCTCTTGAGGTGGCGGAACGAGCAGAGTGGGAGCTATCGGACCTGCAACCGTCCGTTGCCCCCCGACCTCCCGACCTGACGTCCTCCTGCAGGAGGATGATTGCCAGGACCAGTCTATTCCGGCCAAGCACTGCTGCCGTTGTTGTGGTGCCCGGGTGGACGCGGCTGGGGCCGCCATCTTCCGTGGCACAACGACGGTGGTTACCCGGTCCGGGCAGGACGAGGAACGGGTCCGAAAACCCAGGCCACCGGACCTCGAGCCGGAGCAGTGTCGGCGGGTCAAGGACTACGGGTGGACTGGACAGCGTCCAGCCCAACCCAACCGCCGGCATGGCCGGCGACGGGCCAGACGGCGGAGGGCGGAGGATGGGGTCCCCGAACGGCCCTCCAGCACCCCTCTACGCCTGATAGAGGTGGACCCCGACCACACCCCCAGGTCCTCTGCGGACAGCTGGAGACAGGCGTCCCAACCAGGGAGGAAGGCTGCACCGCAACGGGGCCGCCACTGGCAGGGGCCAAGGCGGCGGCGCCGGTCCCCTGAACACTCGGGACTGTGCCTTGGGTGTTGGGGTCGTCGGGACGTCTGACCCCTAAGGTGGGGGCTGTGTGTGTGGTGGTCGCACCGGGGATTCTGGGAAATCAATGTTATTTGGGGAAAAGGCGTTTTATTGCCTTTTGCTAACTTGTTTGTGTTGTTCGGTTAAGTGGGGTTAACGGTTTTAGGGTCTTTATTGGTTGTGTGTTGTTTGTTGTGTGTAGTGTTGCCGCCACCATTACCGAGATTTGCATGTCCGTTGGTCAGGTGTGCCGTGTTTCTGTCATGTTTGTTTGGGTGTGTTAAATAAAGGCAACTCTCGTTGTTGTGCGGTGTATGGGGCACGAGAGTTGTGTCGCTGTGTAATCTGGGCTCCCGTCTCGTCCTTCCCGCACTGCTTGCCACAATATTGTTCAGTAGGCCTATATATGCCTACAAGAGGCCGTAGCACAGCTAACAGACCAGCTGAGGTGCTGACGTCATCGAGTCCTATGCTGTTCCAGTTGCAGGTGCGTACTCCTGTCCTCAGAGGTGTGTACTTGTCCGGACTTGCCGAGTGCGGACTTCCAAGTCTGCGTGTCCCTAGTTGGCGTACTTGGTGTTGAGAAACGGCCAATCTGACGCCCACAGCGGCTCCTCTCGTCAAACCGGTTCAGCTCAGTCACTTCCTTATCTACAGAGAGGAGACTTTCTTTCTCCGCTTTGAAAACCTTTCACCTGATTAACTTGTTTTATAAACACTTTAATCCCGTTTCTTCCCTCACATTTATTCTTTTATAACTTTATACCGTCTGGGACGCGTTTTAATAACATAGGCCTAAGGTAAGAACAGATAATAGACCGTTTACTACCGTTTGTATCATCTTTAGGTTACTGGTATATAATTATGAGTTCATTGTAGAGAATACAACGTTAGTTCATGTTTCACTGCTTTTCTGACCCGTGTTATAAATTCAACACTGCGTTCAATATTTATGTGATATGTGTTCATAGCGACAGTCTGTTGCTGGACCGTACCACTTTCACAGGGGGGTTCCTGTGGGTCTAGACTTGATTCATATGGCTTAAACCACAGCTGGGACCATACAGGGAGAGAAAGAGACTCGTTGGTCATAAGAGGATACCCTATCGATGTGTTGAGCTCCACCAGTTGATTTATATGGGATCTGTGGTTCAGTAAAGTGACAGAATTCAGACTTTGTTCCAGTAGAGAAATTATTCAAACGTTCTGTACTTTAAATTTTACCCCAATGCATTTTTCTAAGTCTTTTGTATGTCTTTTTTGTGTTGCAGTTTAAGCACAGTTACAGTCTCCAAGGTGTTTCATTCTCATCTCTCAGTTCTCATCTGCTGTACACCTCTGTACTGTAGTGAGGGCAGTGTGGTTATGTTGTGGGGTTCATATTGATGGTCTATGACGTCCATGATGCTTTAGTGTGACGCAGTCACAATGATCTTCTCTCTCAATAAACAGATAAAGTTCAGAAGGCAAATAAAGTGATGGATGAGTTGTGTTTGTGTCAGGTCTCCAGTCTACTATGGATGAGGACAGAGAGGACGGGGGTCCTACCTCTAAGACCACTCTGTCTGGGAACATGGCCGCCGGAGCAAAGCTAAGAGGTAAGAAGAGGATCTCTCTGTGTGTGACTGTTGTCCATCTCAGAGCTCAGCAGTGATACATCATGAACTCCATCATTAGTCTGAGTAACAGCTTGTGTGTGTTGTGGTGTTGTGTGTGTGTGTGTGTTGTGTGTGTGTGTGTGTGTGTGTGTGTGTGTGTGTGTGTGTGTGTGTGTGTGTGTGTGTGTGTGTGTGTGTGTGTGTGTGTGTGTTGAAGCCCAGAGAAGCAGCAGAGAGCAGACTCCCCTGGACCCAGCTGTGTCTCCATGAAGAGTGACCGGTCTATGGATATACCATTGGACTTTAAAGATGGACGCCCCTCCAGAGAGGAGAGGTAGGAGTTTCAAACAGACTGGAGTGGCTCAAAACTAATACATAAAAAAAGTGTGTGTGTTGAAGGCCAGACCAGCAGCAGAGGGCAGACTCCCCTGGACCCAGCAATCGTATGAATGAAATGAATATAAAGACGACTTGTAGCAGGCTTAATAGGTTTAATGTTAAGGGTCAATGGCTTTCAGACGGCCCCATTTATTGAATCAGTTTGAATTGATCTTTGGAGGTGAAGTGATTTATTGAAACAAATGATCCATGAAGAATAACACTGGTCTGTGTAGAACTGGAGAAACTGACTGCTCTATTTTCTATGTAGCTAAATACATTGTGAATCAACACTCTATACACATACTTAGTGTGTTTTTATGTCAATATGTTTGTGCTTAAATACCATTATAACTTCATTGTTTCACCTCCCCTTTATATTTATAGTTCAACAGAATGATTATTGAAACACAAAGTCATGAGATAGTAGTTGGGTAGCCCTCCAATAAATGATAAAATGAAAAAGATATCCACAAATCCTAGCCTCCAGATGGTGTTTGTTTTTCAGAAGGAGGCAGCAGAGAGCAGACTCCCCTGGACCCAGCTGTGTCTCCATGAAGAGTGACCGGTCTATGGGTCTACCTGATAACTTTAAAGATGGACGCCCCTCCAGAGAGGAGAGGTAGGAGTTTAAAACAGACGATAGAAGAGTCAAGTGGGTTGTTATCAGACCCTACTGATACTGATGTTTACAGATCAGGAAAAAACAAGAGTGTGTGTGTGTGTGTGTGTGTGTGTGTGTGTGTTGTGTGTGTGTGTGTGTGTGTGTGTGTGTGTGTGTGTGTGTGGTTGTTGTGTGTGTGTGTGTGTGTGTGTGTTCCCCCCAGGCCACACCAGAAGAGTTCAACTATTCCCAGGTCTGTACAGCAGCGTCAAACAGAGCTGATCAAGGTGTGTAAATGTCCAACAAGACATTTAACTTCAGCTCTACATGAACATCACAAAGCATCTCTTGTGGAGCTCATAGTCACCAGGCTTCCCTCTTTAGACCATCAGGATGTGAATCCAGGACAGATGCTTCTGAGGTCCTCAGTGAGTTCAGAGTAAAGTTCTCCTTGATGTTTGTTCTGTTCCAGAGGGCTGAGGAGAACGCACACGCTTTCCTAGACAAGGAGCTGAAGAAGCTCTGAGGGTCAGAGGGAGGAGGAGGAGGAGGTGGATGGTAAGAAGGAGGAGCAGAGGAGGCGCGCCATAGAGGGAGTGGTGAACATCACAAAGCTCTGCCTGATGGAGATGAACCAGGAGGAACTGGCCGACACACTGTGGGGCGGTAAGAGACTCTTATCTTTAATTGCAGAAGAGACTCTTATCTTGAAGACTGAATGAATAATTATTTCAAAGAGCAGTAGGAGACCCTTATTTGTTCTGTTCAGACTAAATGACATACTGTAATATTTTTCCACATTCATATGAAGGGTTAATGTGGGGGTATCAGGTTAAATGGTTTGATCCAGATATGAAGGGTTATTGTGGGGGTATCAGGTTAAATGGTTTGATCCAGATATGAAGGGTTATTGTTGGGGGTGTATCAGGTTAAATGTTTGATCCAGATATGGAAGGGTATATTGTGGGGGTATCAGGTTAAATGGTTTGATCCAGATATGAAGGGTATTGTGGGGTATCAGGTTAATGGTTGATCCAGATATGGAGTGTTTTGTGGGGGTTATCAGGTTAAATGGTTTGATCAGATATGACAGTATGTTATGGGGGTATCAGGTTAAATGGTTTGATCCAGATATGAAGGGTTATTGTGGGGGTATCAGGTTAAATGGTTTGATCCAGATATGAAGGGTTATTGTGGGGTATCAAGGTTAAAATGGTTTGATCCAGATATGAAGGGTTATTGTGGGGTATCAGTTAAATGGTTGATCCAGATATGAAGGTTATTGTGGGGATAGGTTAAATGGTCGTTTCAGAATGAAGGGTATCGTATTGTGAGGTATATGGAGTGGTTATAGTAGGGGGTTAATCAGGTATGATTGGTTATTTTGATCTCAGGTAATGGATTGATGGGTATGAATTATTGTGGGGGTATCAGGTGTATAAATGGATCCAATATGCAGTTATTGAAGGCGTTATCAGTTAGTGGTTTGGATGCAGATATGATCGTTAGTGTGGGTAATGTATCGATCTCAGATCCTGAATGACTGTTTTTGTACGGAGAGGTATCAGGTTAAATGGTTTATCACAATATGGAGTTATTGTGTGTAGTGTATTCACGGTACTTTAAATGGTTTGATCCATATATGGAAGGGTTATTGTGTGGTATCTAGGTAAATGGTTTGGATCCAGATATGAAGGGTTATTGTGGGTGGTATCAGGTTTAAATGGTTTGAATCCAGATATTGAAGGGTTATTGTGGCGTTATCAGGTTAAATGGTTCTATCCAGATATGAAGGGCTTATTGTGGGGTGATCAGGTTAATATGGACTGCCTGAGTCCAGATATGAAGGTGTGATTGTGCGGGGTATCAGGTTAAATGGTTTGATCAGATATGAAGGGTTATTTGTGGGCGGTATCAGGTTAACATGGTTTGATCCAGATATTGAAGGGTGTATTGTGGGTGTTCAGGTAAATGGTTGATCCAGATTTATGAAGGGTATATTTGTGGGCGGTATTCAGGTAAATGGTTGGATCAGATATGAAGGGTTATGTGGGCTGGTATCAGGTTTAAATGGTTTGATCCAGAAATATGAAGATCAGGTTAATGGTGGATATCAGTGATGAGGGTTATTTGGGGGTATCAGTTTAAATGGTTTGATCCAGATATGATAGGGTTTTGTGTGGCGTATCAGCGTATAATGGTATTCGATCCAGATATGTAAGGGTTATGGTGGGGGTTAATCAGGTTAAATGGTTGATCAGATATGAAGGGTTATTTGTGGGTGGTATCCAGCTTAAATTGTTTTGATCCAGATATGGCAAGGGTTATTGTGGGGTATCAGGTTTAAATGGTTTGATCCAGATATGAAGGGTTGTGTGGGTAATCAGGTTAAATGGTTTGGATCCAGATATGAAGGGTCTATTGTGGGGCATTCAGGTTAAATGGTTTGATCCAGATATGAAGGGTGATTGTGGGTGTATCAGGTTTAAATGGAACTGATCCAGATATGAAGGGTTATTGTGCGGTATTCAGGTATTAAATGGTTTGATCCAGTATGATATGAAGGGTTTATTGTGGGGGTATTCAGTTAAAGGGTTTGATCCAGATATGAAGGTGTTTATTGTGTGGGTTGTATCAGGTTAAATGGATCGATCCAGATATGGAAGGTTATTGTTGGGTATCAGGTTTAAATGGTTTGATCCAGATATGAGGGTTAATTGTGGGGGTTATCAGGTTTCAAATGGTTTTGATCCAGATATGAAGGTTATTGTGGGGGTATCAGGTTAAATGGTCGATCCAGATATGAAGGTTATTGTGGGGGTATCAGGTTAAATGGTTTGATCCAAGATATGAGGGTGATTGTGGGGTATCAGGTAATGGTTTGATCCCATGATTGAAGGGTTATTGTGGGGGTATCAGGTTAGAATGGAATGATCCAGGTATTGAAGGTGTTATTTGTGGGGGTGGATGTGGTTGCAGGTTAAATGGTTTTGATCCCAGATATGAAGGGTCTTGGTGTTGTTGTTATAATTTTGTTTTCTTGTTTTTTAATTTTTTTTTTTAGTTGATTCCTCTTCTTGATATTGTTTTTTTTTTTCTTTTGTTTATGTGGTTAATGTGGGGTATTCAGGTTAAAATGGTTTCTCAGATATGAAGGGTTGTTGTGGGGGGTATCAGGTTAAATTTGGTTGTGATCCAGAGATGAAGGGTTATTGTGGGGTACGAGGCGCGGGTGTTGCTGTATCAGGTTAAATGGTTTGATCCAGATATGAAGGGTTATTTGTTGGGGTATCAGGTTAAATGGATGGATCCAGATATGGGAAGGTTGTGGGTATTCGGTTAAAGGGTTTGATCCAGGTATGAAGTTTTGTGGGGTATAAGGTTAATGTTTTGATCCATTGGGTATGGAAGTTATTGAGGGGTATCAGGTTATAATGTTTGATCCAATGATGAAGGTTTATTGTGGGGGTATTCAGGTTAAATGTTTGGATCCAGTATGGAAGGTTAATTTGTTGGGTATTCAGGTTAAATGTTGATCCAGATATGAAGGGTTTATTTGTGGGGGTATTCAGGTTAAATCGTTGATCAAGCATTGGGGTTATTGTGGGATCAGGACGAAGAGGGTATTGTGGCGGGGCATATTCAGGAAAAGGTGTTCAGATGAAGGTTTTGTGGGGGAGGGACGAAAAAATTTATAGGATGTATTTTGATCGGCAAGATATATTTGGAGCGGTCATTCAGGGTTAAGAGAATTTAAAACAACTAACTTCAAATTCAAAGGCACACAACTCAGTAGGAAAAAAGATAGCTCAACACGGAACATCAATTCACTTTTACTTATCAACACTATTGCATTCTTAAGCCTTATGAAATAAAAAACAAAAAATTGTAACTAAAATATAGATCCAGTCCCTTGTTACGGGACCAGCTTCGGACCCACAAGTAATGAAGGCAATTAATATGCATGAAAGTTTGATTTTCGATTTACGAATTTGGCACGGTCCACTTTGATTGTCACCCATAACACAAACTGATAAGAATGTACTTACATGCCCATAGGATCTGGCTGCTGATCGAGTGCCAAAAAAAAAGATGAGAGGAAATTTCGGCCATGTGTGTGAGGGACTCCCTAAAGGCAGGGACAAGCCAACAGGTAGACTTCTGACAGGAGTTCAAGAGAGGCATTGGAGAAGTCAATCAAGGAACATGAAGGTACAGACTGATTGAAACAGCTTCAGGAAAACCCGGCCAAGGAAGAAAAGCCCAATCAAAATGTGAAGGACAGTCTTAGACCCTTACGGAAAAGAATCAAACAAATCAGGACAATTAATGGGACAACTGGGAGTGGCCGTGAGCATTGGTTGTGAAACCGTCTTTAACACAACAAGTTCACTTTTGGATAACTGCTGTAAGGCAAGCCAACCAGGACGATTACACTTCACGTTGCTCCCCAAAACCCTTTCAAGAGAGACTCAATTTACTGAAAGGGGAAAGAGTTTGCTTGGTGGACTTGTGAATCTAAAGAGGTCCAAAGAGCAAGGTAATGCGTTCCACCGGGGTAGCCCAGGTGTCTTTCATCTGGAGTGGCTGGATGAGTGTCGAACCTCCTCTTGGGGACCTTCCAGGAACAACTATCTGGACTTGATGTCACAAAAGCCCACCCTTCACATGGACGTTAGCTTTGCTGACAAAGCCTCTATACAGGGCGACGCTGCTTTTCCCCTTCCGCTGCATTTCTGGAATAACCAACACAGGCCTACGGCGGCCAATTCAGTACCCTGGCTGAGTGTGTGTTGACATGGTGACAGAGGTGAGAGGGTTTCACTTTGACTCACAGGAAAGTAAGGAGTACTGGTCAGGAAAAGATTCAAAGAGGAAGAGACGATGGGCCAGCACAAATCATCTCAACATCAAGGAAATCACGAAGCCTCCACATTCATGTGTCCACATTTTCAGTGTTTCTGTTGGGATCACTGGCTATGTTCTGGGAGGACATTCTTCAAAGAAAAAACAGAATAAAACAGACGGCCAAGCTGTTGACTCAGAGGTGTACATTCACTTCCTGAGGGTCCTGTCCATTACAGGGAAGCGGGGACAGGATAATTCTGGAGGTGGTGCTGAAGCAGTTGTCCACAACTTGAGTTCAGAGAGGGCAGGGAGATCATTGTGTCTCTAGGGAAAACTGGCTTTTAACCAGCTGGAGGAAAGGCAACCTGAGTTCTTTACGTAGGAAGACCTGGCAGGGGAACGTGGTAATTAGGGACATTAAGAGACAAGCCTCACGTACTCAAGGAGTTGGTCACCCAGATCTTAAAAGATGGAGTATGTGGGCTTGACAGACCAGGAAGTTGTTCTAGCTTTGTCTCCAATTCTTGAGCCTTCCAGGGAGTTCTCTGGAACTGCCCTTTCATGCTGTTGCTGTCTCCTTGCATCGGGACCTTGGTATCATTCTGCTCTCAGAAGTACCACCCACCTCTGGGGAGATAAGATAATCTCAACTCCTCATTGCGGGGAGTGCTGTTGACAAAGGCCTATACGACAGTGAGAAAACGGACAACTGGACTTGTTCCTCCGCTGTCTCCTGGAACCTTCTTATTATGGAAGGGGACCAATCCAGAGTGTCCTACAAGAGGTCTGCTGACCCCGACAGGACTTAGGGCTCACTGGCCAATGACCAAAAACAGTTTGTTTACTAAGGAGAAGAATACAAGGAGATCTTCGTTCAGGAGAGAAGGATCAATCTGTTCCACGGTCTGGAAATGGAGCTGATTACGAACCGCTCTCTATGTGAAGTGAGACTCGAAACAGCATTACCCTGACGATCAGGAAAAGACTCTCCAAGACCACGTTCTCTCCTACTGCTCAGGTGGGTCAGCTCTGCCTTCATTCGTTACTGACCTCAGAAGAGGAGCTGGAGTGTTTGACTCTGAAGAAAATACTCTGCTTCAGAGGACGGGTTCTTCTGATGGCTGCTTTGCCAGTTGGTCAAAGCCTCCAAAACATCTCTGTAGGTTTCACTCGTAACAGAATAAAAAATACACACTAAAACAAATATTGCCATAAAACTAAATATAAAGGGTTAATAATAATATGCAAAAAAGTCTCTGTAGTTCATAAACAGACATGTTTTTACTGATTCTGCGGCATAACAAGATAAAAGTTAAAGACGTTGTGATTTATAATATACAAAACATCTTCTGGGGGTGTCCCCATTAAGAATGTTTAATGTTACGGTACACATTAAACAAATTGTCAGAACAAGCTAGACGTGTGAAGTAGGTTTTCATTGTAAGAACATTTTCAATCTCAAAGCGGTAAGAAACTATTTAACATTTTTATATTGAAAAATATGATGAACATTTATTACCACCTAATTATTTTTAGTTATTTGTTGTGAATTAATTATATTTCCTTCGTATTGAATATCTTTAAAGGTTTTAATGTTTATTTTTACAGTTCCTAACATGGTTTTATTTTTGTCTGACTGGATGGCTGTCGTTCTGTCTCAGAGGAATGCTGTGAAGCTCTTGTGCCGCCTCAGTTTCTCAAGCTCAACTCCCTCTAAGTCTGAGAGGCTGGTACTGGAGTACCAATGGATCTGCAGGATTTCAGGATGTGAAGCTGCTCTCTGCGTGGGACTGGGTCCACCCCCACTGTACCCACTGGAAATCCCTCCAGGTCCAGTTTGTAACTCAATGGTCAAACATAAACACCAACAAGGTTCCAAATCAGAGACATTTAAACAAGATTTACATCCAGAAAGTGGTGAGTCCATAATACATTGTTTTTTTAAGAATAACTCAACCTATTATATTTTTTGTGTTGGCCATGACAGTTTAGGTACAACTTTATTATTTCTTAGTTTGTTTATTGATGCTATAATGTGTATGTTTGTATAAGATTTATTGTCGATTTATTTCATTAGTCAGCCATGAGTTTGTTT
>OLKM01004428.1:12500-22490 GCA_900291075.1 Melanogrammus aeglefinus | reverse complement strand
TGAATTAACGATAAATTTAATTCACAGGTAAAAACGTAGTATCTTATCCCTCTATATCCCCGTCTCTTTGCAAGTTATAGGTTAACGTAGCTACCATGTTTTACTCATGAGTAGGAACCTACCACTGTCAGATGATCCGAACACTATACAATCACACACTTATTATATATAAACTACCCCCCCCCCACACACACACACACACACACACAACTACACAGCACGCAACGCACGCACGCAACGCACACCACACACACACACAACACACGCACACTACGCAACACACAAATTACGAATGCTTTTATTACAATAACTAATAATGACCAATGGTTAAATACATGCAAGAAAGCGTGTTAGCAGTGAAACTGTTTCGGTCTGGCCCGTAGCTAAGGTGGTCTGATCAAAAGGAAACTAATGGAATAAGGGGTGAGAAGGTTTCCTTTAACTCGTTCACAAAATAGGCCATTTCCTGGACCTTGTCCTTTTCCTTGCTCGGAATCCAAGTTTTACCCTGGGCACCGATAATTCCTGCGGTAATTGTGGCTAAATCCAAAGGCTGAAAACTATTTTTTTCGCTTTTCTGAAGAGCCAATTGATAAAATGAATGGGATATTGACTTCCGGAACCAGAGTTGTTAAAAAAGGGGACGCTCACTACTGCAAAAACTGCTTTTGCTTAATCTGCTGCGCCATCCCCCCCTAGTGGAGACATTATATCAGATTATACAACAGGTAGTTCCGACCGGTCCCAACCGAGCAATTTGATTGGACAAGAGACGTTCCATGAGTGCTGATATACAGTATAACAGCACTGCGACTTTTTACAGACGAAATCACTCCGCTGTACGGGCGTTCTAATAACCGTCGCTGCGGAGCCGAATAAATGATTACTAAACAAACAAATCATAATCTCTTGTTTCTTATTACTGTTAACTAATAAAATGTGCTCGTAGCACTGTTGTATAAAAGCAATATCACACTCGAGGTCGTGCTGTTGTACTGTATATCAGCACGGCTGTGATTATCTGCGGCACTCGGCCTGCGGCCTCGTGCCTACGACCGAATCATCAGCCTCTGATATACAGTACAACAGCACTCCCTCTCGTGTGATATTGCCTTTAATTAAAACGGCCCACCTTCGCCAAACGACCCCTCCAGTGACGGGCAGAACGGCTCCCTTGAAAGTCAGCTTGCACACACCACCTGTACGCGTACGGCAAGAATGTCCCAGCCGTTCTGTGACACACGGTTCCCCATTCCCCGTGATAGGTAGACCTCCACCCGGCCCCGTTCGAGTGGCTCTTCGCACCGCCGCCAAACGTATATCCCCATTCTCTGGCGACCACATCTGCTTTCTGAGTACAGAAAGGGAAACTTGGAGAGCTAGTGAGATATGTCCAACGCTTCACAGTCTAGCTATATAATGAAACGTCATGACATAGAAAAGATCAGGTTCAGGTGCACCAGGTCACTCAAATGTGGATGCTCTGGGAATGCTCAGACATCATGTGACTGATTTGTGTGAAGCCGCTTAGAATGTTCACAGCAGGACTCTAAAGAGATAATGTGAACAAATCCAGAATGGGTGAGGAACAAGTCCTTCACGGTGATGTACGGTGGGCCTCACTTAGATATATCGGTGCTGAGGCCAGCTGGCTCTCCACAAATATTTCACGATCCGATGAGGAGATACATTGAGAAGCAAAATCCACCAAAGCATACGAGCAAGATCACCGTGCGATCTGCGAGTTGGCGACTGACAGATGTCATTGGTGCAGTGTAATAGTTGAAGCCTCTGCCACACTGTACATACCACCACTCGGACACATGATGGTAATGAACAGGATGTTGGGTAATGGTACGATTGAGAACAGATGGAGCAATTGAGCAGATAACGATGACCGGCATGCTTCATAGACTCTGAGGTACGCTTACACAAAACAGTCAGTGAGTTACGCAGTGATAGATGCTAGAGTTCGTGCACCTTCTGCGCTCTGAGTGATAGTCAGTCGCTTAGTATATGTCAAAACTTCACACATAGACGATAACATGCCACAGTTTATGAATTAGTGTGTAGAATAACCGATCTTCCGAAAACAGACCCCAAACGGCACACCTGATTGGTCAACAGCTCAAGCAAAACCTCTGCTGGCAGGTCAGACCAGAGGATGGAAGGCCCGTCAGTGTTCAGAATGGACACATGCTTGTAGCGGTGAACATGCTGGCGGTGTTCCTATGATTCACCAGGCCGTCGTGTGAGATATGTGCTATTTGTTGTCATAGTGCAAACTGACCAACAAGGTGAATGTCATCTTGTTGTGAGACAATAAAGGTGATGCTCAAGTTGCGACCTGGACGGTGATGTACCGAACGTTCGGTCATTACATGCCCAATCTGCTTCTCAAGACACTCATGGCATGAAGGGAGTGGGCGGCACGCTATCCCTCACTGCGCTTCAGGGTCAGCTGCTAAACCTTTATGAGTCCAGAGCGGTGCCAGGAGTGATGTCGAGGCCACCGTTGAAGCAGGAAATTATAACAAACCTGTCTGTGACAATCGCATACACTTTTGTACACCGGTATCTTTTTCACAATGTATTCTCACATCAGGCCTACTATCGTAATATACATCCGTGTTCACAACCCCTCCGAATTGACTCAGTGACCAAAGCTAGATCACGGTCATTTCCTGCCACTCTTCCGTGTCAGTGCTGTCGTTCTTTCGGCAAGAGGCGTTCGTCACTGTGGGTTGCCGCTCCAGCACCAGTGTTAGATGTACTGACTATGCAGACGAGCAGTTGCATAACGCACTAATCATTAAAGAGTTTGATGGATATGATGGACACCACGTGATAGTGTCAGTGATATTATTTTGTGGAGAATCATTGCACGGAGAATAGTACTACACATCTGCGTGCGGCAAGAATGGGTGCAGCCCTACAGTCTGCTGTCTCTGTGTCTCGTAGTATAGCCGAATTGGTGATTCACCGCAGCCTGGTCGCTTCATAAGCATCTATAGTTACCCCCATGACTGTTTTGTTCTTGCTGGTGACGCAATACAGGGTGTGGTCAAATTGAGGGTCGGTTGTCGGGACGTTCACTTTTACGCAATAGCTCCCGCGATCTTGAGCATGAGGTGGGCGACTCACTTCCTCTGCGCTTCTGTCTGTGACTCCGTTGTCTGGAGGGGGGGGGAAGGGGGGGGCTTTGTTAACGTACAGTATCAACAGTCTGTTATTGAGCAACTGTTTCCCGTAAGCCGTAATTAGCATAAAAAAACGGACTCACCTTCGGTAGATATCACAAATGTGCAATGCCACATAAAGTCATTAGCCACATAGTTAGGCCAGTGGAGCATGTGGATTTTCTTTGTGAGTGTGGACCGTACATGGTGACAGATTTGTTTGGATGCTGCTTTGGGCGGGAGCAGGGTTCTAGTGACGGGTTGAGTTCAAGAGGGACTCACCTGTGTGATTCATTATTATGGGAACCTTTCCCGTAATTAATTTGATTACCACCAGGTGTGAGTGTGGTCAGCCATTACAATCTGCCCTTCTCTGTGCCGTAGTGACAGCACAAATTAGTTTCAACCTAGATCCATCATACATCTAGGCGGACACGCCCAGTGGGGATGTCACCAAAACACAGGAAAAGGCCGATTTTCAAACGGCATGTAATAGCTGACCACACTCACACACCTGGTGTTATGAAGGGGGCTCTTTAAAGTGGATAAGCATGTGTGTTGAAAACAGTTTCAATTGATATTACCAAAGTGATGACTTGGAAACAATATTGCAGTCTAGAGGACCTGGCGCTGTCTATTATAATTCAGCGACACAATTTAACACCAACGTATACATATAATGGGGTGTCAGATGGATCGCACATAAAAGACTATGCAACTTTCAATTGAGCTTTTATATTTTAGAGCTTTGCATATACAAAACCTCTTAAAAGTGTTGTGTTTATGTGTGAAATATTTCATTAGTGGACTCAGCCTGTATTAAATATATGTTCTCAATTACATAATTTATCTAGAAAGAATGTATATTGGGGATAACAACATGTTTTTCAAAAATTGAGGTGGACTCCTCCACTCCATCTGTGCCAATGATAAGGACTAGCAAAATTATACATTAGTTATTTTTTGAACAATTAAATTGCATCTCAGGACATCTTCAATCCGCATGGTTCAACATGGAACACAACCTGTCATCCGGCTTCACGATGGCAAGTAAGCAGATTTAATGGAATTGCTTTTATTGATGCTCTCAAAGCTACACATGGCAGCATTGGCTTTCTCAGTGCATGTAGCCGGTGTCGACCCGACCAGTAGCTCAGGCCAACACACAATGAACCACACCCAGTCAGAACGAGGCCAGAGGACCCGGAAAACTGTCACCGCTCTCAACCGGCAGCACACATAATATGCACCCATCACCGATCTACCATCGCCGCCACCCCAGTACCAACCACACACCACGCCCACACCACCCTACACAGACTCGCGGTCACCAACCACCGGAGAGGTGGTGGGCTCGAGGGCGTGAACTCAGATGTCTCGGGCCTCACCACAAAATGGTAGATATACTCTTCATCGGCGCAGGGGGTACGTTACATTCTCGCCAGTGGGCACATAAGCAAATGTTACCCTTGAAGTCCATAATGTGGAAAATGTATCTTCCCTTGGCAGCTTAACAGCAGCCGGTGTGTGCTGTAGCGGATGCTGCCCTGTGGTACTGGGAAGTTTGGACGTGGTACATTCTCCTATTCTGGCCGCAGGCAGTGAATCACACTGCACACCACGGTTGGAACAGTCGCTTTGCTTTTTGAAGAGGTTCAGCTGCCAGTCAACCATTTTGTCTGCGACAAGAGCGCTGATGTGGACAGGTGTGCTTTGAGTTTGACTTGTTCTCGGCATCGGCGTGTTGTAATACTGCGAGTCGTAATACTGCGGGTAACTGCCTCGATATCTGCCTTGATGGTTGTACTGGTTGTTGATCAGACGCCGGCCGGTTTCTACACTTTGGTTTAACGTAACGCTCCACGGTGGGCCAGTGTAAATCCTGGGCTGGTAATCCTGGTCATTTCTCTGGAAAGTGGAGCTGTTTTTCAGAGTGCCGAAGGGCAGCGAGTGAGCCTGGAACCCTTTCAGAAGTTTCTCCTGATACAGAGTCTGATGGGTGGAGTAGAGGGGGGAGGTGAACCGTAACTCGGAAGAGCTCCTTGGCGGGGATCATAGGGAAGCGCACACGGGCCAACAAGACGGCCTGCTGCTCCTCACTGGTCGTCCGGTTCACCTGGGAGAACCCGTCCTCCAGCGCTGCCAGGACGAAAGGTTCTCGCCCGCACCACCAGGTCAGAGCGGGACAGAAGGGCCTGCAGCAGTTCTGCTGACACAGAGCTCCAGGCCTCGGAGGTGCTGAGCTTCTGGAAGTTCCACGCCATGTACTGGAGACAGTTCTCCTGCAGCACCCGGTCGCCCGCTCCCACCGAGTACTCGTAGAAGGAGACCTGGGTGAGGAAGGAGCGGTCCTTAGGGAGAAGCTTGGTGAAGAGGCGCCCGGTGTCCTCCATCAACCTCCTCATTCCAAAGTGCGACGCCAACTGGTGGATACACTCGGCTGTAGTCGTGGTTACTTCCAGTCTCCGCGTGTGTAAACGTAACCTAAGAGTAACAGGGGGCAGATTCCACAATGGTTACCTGGTGTAGTTGGGAGACCCACACAGTGTCGTTACGGTCATCAAGAATCATGGGGTGCTGTTAGGCCTATACCTGATCACACGGGATAGATGAGGACGGCACGTCTGGGTGAGATTAATTGATATCTCGCCGACATCAGTAGAGGCTTTGAAGCCAGGGAAACGTGAGAGGATCATCCTATGTACGCACACTGTTGTGTTCACCATCTCCCCATCGTGTCGTTCTAGGCCGGTGTAAGTTTGTCCGTGGATAAAGAAGTCGCAGCCCTCCTCGCTGTCAAAGAGTTGCCCAAGATCCTCAGACAGATCAAGACTATGGTCCACATAGTTCTCACTAGTGCCTAAAGTGTGGAGAAAGATATATATATTTATTAGTATTCAAAATGTACAGTGGAGCCTAAAGCATTGGTTGTGTATCCCCAAGGTGTAGTCCTACTTTGGAATACTGCAGTGTCTTTTGAGGTAAAGTTTGAGGTATACTGGAAAATGAACACTTTTTGTAAGTATTTTTACTGCCATAATGGTTGAATAATTCTGATATCTACCTGCTACACAGATGACTCCAGCATCTTGCTTGTGTGTGCAATCCCTTAAATCCCCATCCATTGTAGGAACAGTTGGAAAGAGAGTTTCTCTGTGCCAACACAACTTCGTCTGGTCAAGCCAAAATCTGTCCGGATCCTAGAGAAATGTATAAAAATTAGAAATTGTTAGTTCACAATGGCCGGTAATCGTTGTGTGGTTTTTTGGGAGAAAATTGTATATGTTAAATGCAATATATATTAATATTATATATATTATATATAATATATATATATATATATATATATTATATATATATATATATATAATATATATATATATATATATACATATATAGGCCTATATATATATATATATAATCAACCGCTTGACTTTCGCGCCGGCGGTAAACCTTTCCATGGTAAAAGCGAGCTCCACCAATGAAATATGTTAGGGTTAAACTTTATTGTGGGTAGTGTAGTGCTCTTAAATTATGTTTTTAGATAACATTGAGAATAAAACACGTTTTAACCAAGAACCAGTCAGGATGCAATATTCTGAATATGGGAGAGCTGAATATTGCATCCTGACTGGTTCTTGGTTAAAACGTGTTTTATTCTCAATATTATCTAAAAACATAATTTAAGAGCACTACACTACCCACAATCCTAAAGTTTAACACAACGTATTTCATTGGTGGAGCTCGCTTTTACCATGGAAAGGTTTGCCGCCGGCGCGAAAGTCAAGCGGTTGATTACTGCTGCCGCTGAACCCGATCGTTTACAGAGCGACCATGATGTCCCTTTATGACATGATGGCGATGTTTTAGAGATGAGGACAGAGTGTCCAAATGGGTGAAACCAGTAGGAAGTCCGGCCATGTACTGGGCTGTAGTGTTTGAGAGAGCCAGCTTGAAAGACAAGACCTACAGGGTTGTGGTGAGTTTGGCAGGCTCTTAACTGGCTGACCCGAGTTGTAGGCCTACCAATCATTTCGTTATCATGGTGCGGTGAATAAAAAATAAAAAATAAATGATATGATATATAGCCATAGCGGTGCTAGGCTATATAGTAATTTTGGTAGGATAAAGTCGAGGAATAGGCTACATAATGCTAAATTACGTAATTTAATTCACAGGTGAAAACGAGTATTATCCCTTATATCCACCGTCTCTTAGCAATGTTGAGTTAACGTAGGCTACCATGTTTACTCATGGTAGGCCTACCATGTCGATGACGACACTATACATTACACACTATATATTAAACTACCCCCCCCCCCCCCCCACACACACACACACACACACACACACACACACACACACACACACGCACGCACGCACGCACGCACGACACACACACACACACACACACACACGCACACACAATTACAAATCTTTTATTAACAATAACTAATAATGACAATGGTTAAAACATGCAAGAAGCGTGTTTCGGTTGGCGTAGCTAAGTGGTCTGATAAAAAGGAAACTAATGGATCAGGGGATGAGAAGTTTCTTAACTCGTTCACAAAATAGGCCTAATGTTCCTGGACCTTTGCCTTTTCTTGCTCGGAATCCAATGTTTTACGGTCACGAATAATTCCTGCGGTAATTGGCTAAATTCCAGGCTGAAAACTATTTTTTTCGATTTTCTGAAGAGCCAATTGATAAAATGAATGGGATATTGACTTCCGGAACCAGAGTTGTTAAAAAAGGGGACGCTCACTACTGCAAAAACTGCTTTTGCTTAATCTGCTGCGCCATCCCCCCCTAGTGGAGACATATTATATCAGAATAGAACGGCCCACCTTCGCCAAACGACCCTCCAGTGACGGCAGACACGGCTCCTCTGAAGTGCAGCTGCCGACACACCACCTGCGCGTCGGGCAGGTCCCAGGCCGTGGCTCGTGTAGCGAATCACAGCCGTGCTGATATACAGTACAACAGCACTCCCTCTCGTGTGATATTGCTTTAATAGAACGGCCCACCTTCGCCAAACGACCCTCCAGTGACGGCAGACACGGCTCCTCTGAAGTGCAGCTGCCGACACACCACCTGCGCGTCGGGCAGGTCCCAGCCGTTGTGACACACGGTTCCCCATTCCCCGTGAAGCGACCCCCCATCTGGGCTCTTCTGACCTGCCAACCGTAGATCCCCATTCTCTGGCGACCCCATCTGGCTTTCTGGTGCACAAAGGAAACTTGAGGGACGGAAAATATCCCAACGCTTCACGTTATGAAATAATAAAACGGATTAGTGAAAAGTCAGGGCTGCAACAGCTATATAATGAATGGCCTGTAATGTTATACATCATTGAGGGATTTGGTGATCAACTTAGACATGTTCACAGCAGGCCTTACAAACAAGTGAACAAATCAAATTTAGAAACAAGTTTTCAGTTGATCTATTTGCATTTTTAGTAATGGAATTGTAGAGTTACTTACTGAAAAGGTTTAATTTCATGGATCCGAGAGGAGAAACATGGAGAAGCAAAATCCACAAAGCAGACAGCACGGCCCCGTGCTTCTGCATGTTGGCGACTGAGAGATGTTATAACCTGCAGGTAATTGAACCCAGCCAAATTGTGCAACGGAGTTTGGGACAATGAAAGTAATAAAAAATGTATAAATAAAATGTAGACATGAAGAAATGCATTAATTTAATTAATATGTCATCACCTTCTTGATTCTTGAATAACTTTCACAAAACGATCATCAGCCTACCTACTGATAGCTGTTCCCGAGTTTCGTTTGTCATCACCTTCTTGATTCTTGAATAACTTTCACAAAACGATCATCAGCCTACCTACTGATAGCTGTTCCCGAGTTTCGTTTCCTTCCCTCTCAGTGATTGTCATCCCCTTTTATGCCCCACAACCATAACCCAACTTAGGTTTTGTTGTGTGTGATAACGTTGCGCAACTGCCCCAACGGGCACACCTGATTTCATGGGAAACGAAAATTAGAAAGCAAATTCACAGAAAGACCGTACTTAAAATAACACAACTGTTGTGGTAAACATGCTAGATTGGTATCCATATCGTAACCACTGGTGAGATATGTATATAACGGGTGCAAACTGGCCCAAAAAAGCTGACAACATATTTTTGGAATAAAGAAAATGATCAAGGCACGGCGCCAGCCCCTCCCTTCGGTTCATTCATGCCACATTATTCTAAACAAACTCTGTCTAAGTGACACATAGAAGTTTGTCAGTGATGTTCAGACCCACTTTATGAAGCAGTACTAACAATAAGAAAAACTTAGTCACATCTATTACATTTTTTTAACGTATTTTTTTACGTGAAATTACACATAGGCCTACATTAAAAAACAAATGACGTGCCATAACCCCTCCCAACACCCCCCCACCCCACCAAAGCACATTACTTGTTATTTTTTGCCATTTCAAACAGTGCTTTGTCTTTTCCAACAGCTTTGTTCCTCACTTTGGCTTTCCTTTCGTCCCCTTTGCTATATTTAAAATATATATGTGAGAGCAGCAACAAAAGCTAATTAAGTGAACTATATAAACGCCATAATATCAAACTGATATCAATATCAAATTTAAATAAAATAATTAATACTATAACTGGAAGAAGCTGCCCTACAGGCAACACGGCTCAGATAATAACTCTTGTATCAGCCATGCAGGGCAATAGAAGCTCAATAGCTTACTAAAACCGTTTTTTTCTTTAAAAGTATTCATTGGTTTTATAGGAACATCAACAGAGTAATGTATGCCTTTCTATCACAAAGACTGAAATAAGTCC